>JAPFBL010000833.1:0-112436 GCA_026182355.1 Hermatobates lingyangjiaoensis
ATTTCGCATAAAACACTGAAATAACAATCAATATCAAACCACAATAAAAATGGGAAAACAAGACTAATCTTGTCTTAAGACTAAGACTTACTCATGTTTTCCCATTTCTTATTGTGGTTTGATCATTGATTTATATATATATATATAATATATATATATATATATATATTTTTCAATGATTAAACTACAATAAGAATTGGGAAAACAAGACTAAGATCTTTCAACCGTAACAAGCGGTCTTCGTTAGAGTCAAAAACCTAACTGAAACACTAGATGCAGAAAACATCTGGTGAGGGGTATTTTAAAAGGGTGAAAACTCAGGAAAGGACTAATGTCCAGAAAGGGATGTTTGTGTACATTAGTTTTCTGGACATTAGTCCTTTCCTTGCTTTCACCATTTCAAAATACCACTCTTCTCAACCCCTAACCAGATGTTTTCTGGATCTAGTGTTTCAGTTGGGTTTTTGACTCTGACGAAGACCACGTGTTACGGTTGAAAGATCTTAGTTTTGTTTTCCCATTTCTTATTGTGGTTTGATCATTGATTGTTATTTCACGTGTTTATGTGAAATCTTTTATCGATATATACATATTGAAATTTAGACCATATTTAGCTGAAACTTGCTTTTTCATAAGTTTTTTTTGAGTTTCCTGAATAACTTTATTGTTACTGTATCCACAGATATAGTAAATTACCCTCAACTATAGTAAATTACTGTTGATACAGTAACAAGATCGTTATTCAGGAAACTCGAAAAACGTATAAAAAAGCAAGTTTCAGCTAAATGTGGTCTAATTTTCAACACTGTATGCATACAGGAAGGACTGCTACCAAAATTTACAAATATTTTGTAAATTTTCCACATTATGAAATAGGGAAAAAAGACTAAGATCTTTCAACCGTAACAAGCTTCGTCTTTACGGTTTCGTCTTCGTCAGAGTCAAAAACCCAACTGGTTTTTTTTTTTTCAGTTGGGTTTTTGACTCACAGTCACAACACTAGCGTAATTTGAATCACTTCCTAATGAAGTTATGTATAAATGAGTAATAGAAATATAGTAAACCGTCTTACCGCGTATATTGCTTCTGGAGCTATCCGACCAGTTTCGGGCGTCTCCCTCTTCGCAAAGAACTGATCCAAGTAGTTGCTATCAGGGTTATATAAAACTGATAACAACTACTAGGAGCAGTTCTTTTCGAACGTGGGTGACGCCCAAAACCTGACGGATAGCTCCAGCAGCAGTGTACGAGGAAAATACGATCTATTCTATTTGTAATTTTAACAATACTAACCTCAGTGGTATTAACAATATGCATGAATTTATGTATAAATACCACAAATAACATTAGCTGTATCGTTTGCAATATTGTGCAAAGGGGAAAGCACTTGATGTAGGAAACCTCTACCAACATTCTTCTGTACTTCATGCTCCAAAAGAACAAATCAATCAGTTTGTTATTATTTCTCCTGGAATTGGCCAAATCATTAAAGGGTTTAATCTGATGAATTTTAAGGTCTGATATGTCATCAAGTTAAAGTAAGTAATTTTTGATGACGTGCTGTTATTTGTAGTTATGGTTCATAAGCAAACAGTAAATTTAATGACAAATAAACTATTAAACTTCTTTTTGTTGATTACTTACATTGATAGATTGAAAGAAATGAGAATGAAAGGTGAAGTGAATTTACAAATCGTCTGGTGTTGCAGCCTGTGGAGAAGGACTTTACGACTGCGAAGATGGCTTCTGCATCAGTATTCTGCTGAAATGCAATGGTCGGATCAACTGCAGAATGCGCTGGGATGAAGACCTTCCTGAGTGCCAGGTGAGCTTTATCGACAATGTTATTGTTTCTTATTTCAAAAGTTACTAATAATGAAGTGTTGCATATCAGTATTCCTCTTTAGAATTGGCTGAATGGCATGCAATTTGAATGAGGGAGTTCCGTTTTATTAAACTTTCCTGCTCAAGTACTGGTGTAAAAATTCTCTTAATAAAGTACTTTATACATAATGACAAAACCTGTTAACGTATGGAAAGTCAAGGGTTTGGCATTATTTATATCAGTTTAATCTATATGGTTTCAAATATTGTACAGAAGGAAAGAGCTTGGGTGAGGAAACGTATACGGTTATCCCCATAATGTAAGCTACATCATCCTCCCTGTTTGTACGTAACCAATAAACCACTATGGTTTATGTTGTGTACCAATCAATTAACGATTATCTATCGTTGATTACATCTTAACCTTCGAGTATATGATTCTTTAGATTGTACCTACTTCTGTATATGTAAAATGTATAATAATGTATTTAGATTAATGTATTTCAAAAACAAACGACTTGACAAAAAAACTTAAAAGACATTGTCAATTGACAAAATCATACTTTTCTTCCAGTTTTATAGAGGCCAGAGTACACTGTGGCTTACGTGCTCACCTGTGGATTGGTGGATCCGGGGTTCAATATCCACTCTGACCCTCTATTTATTCACGCGGGTGGTGACAAAAAATCTTAGCATTTCGTCCTTCAAAGAGGACTTTAAGCCTCGGTCTCAGCTGTACGATGTGAGATACTCTTAAAGATCTCTACTCTTAATAAACTTGATTAAGACACAATTTAAGATTCCCAGTATAGAATTTCATTGGCCTCTGTGTATTCTCTCGTGGGAATTTAATCTAACATTTTTTACTGCGAAGTCGTAGAGTGTAACCACCAGATCTTACAACAGTGTATGAGGAAAAAATACGATCGATAAATCCGTATATTACATTTTAAAGTAGTTCTTATTAATTGACCAATGAGTGAAGTTGGCCCTCTGATTATTACCATATTTGCACTCGAGCAAATATAGATGTCCAGACAAGAAAAGTTTGTTACAACCAAAAAATAATAAACTATTATTAAGCCCCTGAATCTACAACTGGGGCACTATTATATTTCAGTAACCATTACCATTTTACTATCAATTACAACCAAGCTATTGATTTTTACCTGCAATAGTACAATGTAGGTTTTGACTCAGTTTTCTTTTTTTTTTGGTTCCCATTTGTTTGCAATGTGAAATGAAACAGCATTGTTTGATTAATCCTTTCCAAACATCCATAGAATAATTTTCTGACGAATATTCATCATTATAAATAAATAAGTTAATATAACAATAACAAGAATTATTTTTTATATTATAAAGCGAGTTTTCTGAGTTAATTGCAATATAGAGGGAAAAATATTATACTTATTCAAATAATATCCAATAATTTGGCTTTTAAAGAAACTGTTTATGTGAAGTATATTTTTTTTTTTCATATTATGTTTTATGAGATGAGAAAAAGAAGTAAGCATAGTGTTTGTTTGTGCCTAAAATAAGCTCGGTTTGATGTTGACTTTATTGATGATTGTCGATCAAAATCATTTGAGGTGTTTTAAATGATGACGAATAGGATTCAATGGAGTTCATAGTCCATTCAATGAATCAAGAAGAGTTTGTGCAGGTTATATTGATTGTTCAAGTCATCGTGTATTTGTTTTAAGTTAGATGAGCCTTGAATCGAGTGATCTTAGTGGAGTCATAACCGGAGGGAATTTTCAATAGCAGTTCAAAGGTAGGTGGCGATGTGTGTAGTTTATTTGAATTCAACATAATTCCGTATATTTGAACTGCCAACGACCAATGAATATATCCGCGCAGTGTAGTGCTCGTCGTAACTAGCCGTTCCAGACCAGAGGTCTCCTACTGTTTCACTACTGTGCTACTCTAACTTAGATTGTTCGGCTGTACTTGGCTATTAAGTTTCTATGTACAGTAATGACGTAATACTCGTATTCGCGGTCATGTGGTCTTAAATGTTCATAGTTTCCTGTAGTGTAAACTTTTTTTAGTCAGGAGTTGGTAAAAAATAGTCATAGTTGGTGTAATTGTCCAGTGAGGTAGGGGGAAGGTTGGTGTCAGGATTGAAGGCTTGTACAAATAGGTTCGGATGAGTAGGTAGTTTATTGTCTTCATTGGTGGTAATCTGGTGATGTAACTATTTATGGATTCAGTTTTCAAATCATGGTGAATATTTCGGGCGTACGAGGAGCCCTGGCTATAAGACGGGCATACTTATTCTGAACGATCTGGATACAAACCTTGTTTGTCCTTGCTGTCTAAACCAGACTGGCAAGTACCTCGAACTTACCAACAGGTGCATCTGATCAACATTTCAATGTGATCATCTTTCATTCTGACCAACACCTTCATCTGGTGATGAGTATCCCTCATTTCACACTGATCATCAGCCACTCCATATGACCACGTTCCCACAACCATTCATACCCAGCTCGCGATAAGGAGTACTAAAGGCCTCCTTATCTTTATACCAGAGTATAATGAGAAGAGTACTAATTGTACTAATCATACAATGATTAGTGTATGTCACGTATTGTTTAATCAATAATGCTCGTAAGGCTTACTCAAAGGTATCTAGAAGGACACACAACAGGTGGAGCAAGTCTTCATAAGTTAGCGAAATTTTAAAAAGAAATATTGATAAAATTAGTATACTCTTTGGGGTTAAAACCAATGATGCAAAGCAATGTTGGGAAAAGTGTCGGTTATTATGGTAAAGGAAAGAAGGACCTATTGAGTTAAGTTTAAAATTAAAAGTTTGTTAATGTATAGGTTCTTTTAAAATTCGTGTTAAGAAATGGATTTTGAATTCAAGTCTCTTTTATTCCATACTGAAGTGAAATGATTTTCATGGAGTCAACATTAAAATGGTTGGTAATGTTTAAAGGTGAAGTAATAAACTTTCGACTGGAAAGGAACTCAATTTTGAAAAAGATTTTCAATAACACTGGCGTGTTATCATGTTATTTGTCTTAGATGTTTGTAAAACAGTAATTACCTTAGTTTATTTTTGCAATAAGCAAAATAATGTTTTGCATTGATAATGAAAATTAAAGCCTTCATAAAAAAAATTGTATGAGTTTCATTAACTAACAGATAACACATTTCATATATCTGCCAGGAATAGATGAATTCATAAAAGACAGCGAACTGAGCTTTTATACAATTAGACAAATTATAATTGACCACCAGACCTCGAAACTCTTTTCAATAAACTTTTTATGCCAGAATAAGATACTAACTAATCCCAAGGAGTTCAAAAAATCATTTGGCGTTCGAATATGAAATGTATTTAATTTGAAGCACAAGAAGAGTTGGAATAAATTTCATGTGATTCTACTTTTAAAATACTTTGTTCAAAAAAGAATATAAACTTCTGGATTAGTGTCCAGCTGTACTTGCTGTTCTTCTTTTATGCCCCTACTTATCTGTGTGAAACGGCTTTTCTGCAACTAGCCACTGGAGTAGCAGGGGGGGGGGGGGGGGGTCCGCCCCGGGCGGCACGTGCCAGAGGGTGACATTCTGAGGGTGTAAAAATATAAAAATAGAAAAAAAATATAATCGTAAAAAAACAACAAAAAATCTAAGGGCTAAGTTGACTCAGTGGTTAACGTACTCTTGGTGGTTAACGTAACTGCGGTTCGATCCCCACCTGGCCCACGATTTATTCACGCAGGAGGTGAATAAATCTGATTACGTCGTCCCTAGGAGAGGACGTTAAGCCGTCGGTTCCGAGCCTGTACAATGTCAGATACTCGTTAAAGATCCCTACTCGAAATCCACTTGAGTTAGGCAAAATTTGGGACTCCCAATGTAGAATCTGTAGAATCACCGATCAAACAAAAAGTCGGTAAACGGCTGCCTTTATCACCCGCTAGGGGATCGGTTTAAAAAAACAAAAACAAAAAAGAAAAAAAACAACAAATTTTCTATCAAAATGAGTTTTAAGGAAGGTAATTGTTCTTATGTTTTATGTGGGTAATACTTTTTTTAAACGGATTTTTCAACTTTAATAATTACAAATTAAAAATAATATTATTTTAAATTTTTCAAAACTATTTTTTTAAAGTGGTTGAAAGTTTATATATTTGTTTAATATATTTGTTTGCGTTACCAATTAATTTAATTTAACAATTTTTTTTATGATTTGAATTATACGTGTTTGTTTTTCTTTGATGATGACTGTGTGCGTTATTTTTAAGTCAATTTATCTAGCATGATCCATATAGTATATTACATGCTGTATTGAATCTTATTTTTACATTAAAATGCACATTTAACATTAAACATTTGACTGTGTGTTTATACTAGTATTGTAATAAGGTGAATGTCTGGGACTAATAATAATAGCAGTCGAAAATTAGATCCTTGATTGTAATTCCACGAAAATAAATATTTCCAGGACTTTCTGGAATTTTGAAGGTTAACGGACCAGTTTGGAGGAGGGCAAATCTTACGACCGCCCTGGGGAGCAAAAGTGGTTGTGACGCCATTGCAACCTCTGTCCCTCTAATAAAACACGATATCAATGAAGTAAGCCTGAATGTTCTTGAAATTTTCTAGAGACCTGATATCACAGAATAAATCCAAGATTCTATATTTTATTACAGAATATAGAATCAGTCTCATTAATGGAATGTTTTTTTTAACTTTTACACTTTCCATTTTGTTCTTTGTTACTGTTTTTTCTGAATTGGTTTGCAATGTGGTCGCAAATAACTTTGCACTAAAAGAGAGATTGTGATGAGTACCTTACTCCAAACTATCAATCCTGGGATGTCTTCTAACAATAGTCACATATTTCACATCATTAATAGGCCATCCATCCTGGAGTCTAGAAAACACTCCAGATAGTTCTTTGTTTTTATTCGTAAATATTTATTTATTTTTTCCAACAAATGAAAATTTAGTTTAGAATTAGTTTGTCTCAATGCACATAGCCTTATCTAAATTGACATTTGTAATTACTTGATCGTTAGATTAGCTGAAAGTTGAGTGAGATTCACTGCAGATGCCAAGTTAATTAAACCAAACCTTTCGGAATTCAATCAGTTAAGCATTAGAAAGTTAAAAAAGGAATTAATTAAATAAATTATTAAAGCAGTAACGGTGGATTCCTTTATGCCATTCGATTATATGGCATAGGAAGATGGAAATCTCTCAAGGACTCCTCTTTTTTAAACCTTTTTATTTTAACTCATTAGTTGTGCAATCCGTAATTGTGTATTATTTACTCATTCTAAGGTAAAATGGATAAACAAACAAAAGTCTCCACACAAATGAAGTTTGTGTTCAACAAACATTGTTGTTGTTGAATAAAACATTTCTGTGGAGAATTTTGTTTGTTTATCCATTTTACCTCAGAGTGACTTTTTATTTTAATAAAATTCCATTATCAAACTGAAAAAAAGAATTTTATATCAGTTATAATAAGATATTTGTTTAACAAACCCGCAATATACTTGATTTATTATTTGGTTTCACTCTGTAATGGCAGTATAAATATACATATACATACAATGATCAAACCACAATATGAAATGGGAAGACAAGACTAAGATTTTTCAACCGTAACAAGCTGTCTTCGTCAGAGTCAAAAACCTAACTCTTTTTGACTCTGACGAAGACCGCTTGTTACGGTTGAAAGATCTTAGTCTTGTTTTCCCATTTAATATTGTGGTTAAAAGATTGATTGTTATTTCATGTGTTTATGTGAAATCTTTTTATACATATACATACATATATATTTGCAAATTTTGGTACTAGTACTTCCTGTTCCTCTTTTAGTCGAAGGTTTTGTCCGGTTAAGATTGTTGACTATTATTTTAAATAATTTAAATTTCATTTTCTTAGACAATATATTTTTACTTTTGCCAATGGAAAAGGTATTAAAATAAAACCGAAACGTCGGTATGTGAGTTTGATTTTTGTCCTAGAAAATTGACCGAATCCCGATTAGAGAACACCTATTCTATCAAATGGTCGATATATTATTGAATCTGTTTTATATATATTCAATATAAAACAGGAAGACGTCCAAACTGAACACAATAGGCGTTTAAAATCGAAGAAGAGTAACACCCAGTGTAAAAAAAACTGTAAGTTATTCTTCTTCTGTGTACATATATGCGATTATTTATACTTTAACGATGACAATAACGATTTGAAACGGAGAACCAAAGTTAAATGTAGACGAAGAAACATAGATAATTTAAAAACAAAAACTAACAGTCTCTAACTTTTTATTTGAAACGTCATTGGGAAAGATAAGACAGGGAAACAAGCACATTGGTGCAGAGACTTTCTCTCTCTCCCTCCCTCTCTTATCTCTCCTGGTGACGGTCCAAACCGAAACTTAGAGACTATAAGTGTGTTTTTTAAATTATCTATGTTTCTTTGTCTATATTGTACTTTATATATATATATATATATATACAATTAAAAGAAACGGTCCAGCGGACTTTTTTAAATAAAATAAATTTATTATATATATATATATATAGTTCACACAGGAAAGAGAAAAACAGAGAAAAACACACACAAAAAAAGACTCACAACGATAATTCGACATTCGTCGTCATGGGGCAGAAGTAGTCCCTTTGAGTAGCTGAAGATAGCTGCTACTTAAATATAAATATATAAACTGCTGTTGAGTAGCAGTTTGCTTCTCAACGCGAGTACTTCGCACTTCTTCCTGATGACGACGGATGTCGAATTATCGAAGTGAGTTCTGTAGTGACTTTCTCTGTTCTTTCCTATTTGTTAAAGTTAATATATATTTCAATCAATGATAAGACATTTTTTATTTCTTTGCACTTTTAACTACCAGCAAAATTAAGGACTTCAATTTAATTAACAGCAACTGATTCGTACAAACATTCAGCTTTAGTGTTGTTTTAAAGTTTGGTTCATTTGTTAATTGATTCCCTTTTTAATGATGAGCGAACCGTATTGCTTGATTAATAGTAATTGCTAAAAATTATCTTTTCTAAATTCATGCATATGACCATAAATTATAAAAAAACCTTTTATTTGTTAGTATGAATTATATTCGAGTTAATTGATAATTGAATTTTAATAAACCTGATTCATTTAAAAGTTAGGTTAGGTGTTCTATAATATGTGAAGCAGAAAAAGCGTATAACGGTATTTTAAGCAAATAAAAATTGATAACTTAGTAATAATAATTCTGTTGTTTTCTTGGGTCAGACTGCTGGTATATTACAAAAGCGCATTAGTTACACAAATAAGAAAAATATTTAGTGGGTTATTTACGTTTAGTAAAATATAAAATGAATGACTTGTTGATTGTCATTAGTATTGTTTTAAACTCATGTGGCTACTGGAGGATTAGGCTCTCCTCTGTAAGAAGGAGACTGTAAATTGGTTTTGCTCTTGGTGTCTGGTAGGCAAGTCACGATTCGGGCAGGCTGCCTTACTGATGAATTGCAAACCTGACAGTTGTTGCTTGTTGCCAATTCATCCCTTCTCTGACTATGACTAGAGTCAACGCAGCCTTTTCAACCTTCCTCAACAGTAGCAACAAAAACCTTAAACTGCTTCCTTTACACTAATATAATTAAAAAAAAAAATCTTTTGTATTTGTACTACAACCATTATAGACTAAAATCTCTAGCAAAAACCTGTTCTAAAATTTTTATATATTCGATTAAGGCAAGAATAGCTTGTAGAAATGCACGTAAAGACAATATGATGTAGCATCTTTACTTTTGCAACAATCAATTAAATACATATTTAAAAAAAATATATACACATCTGTTGAGGGGTTGAGAAGAGTGTTGTCTGCATCTAGTGTTTCAGTTGGGTTTTTGACTCTGACGAAGCCCATTTGTTACGGTTGAAAGATCTTAGTGTTGTTTTCCTCCCATTTTCTTATTGTGGTTTGATCATTGTTGTTATTTCACTTGTTTATGTGAAATCGTTTTAACATTGTGTCATCAGTTTTGGAAAGCTATGAGAAACGAATCAGCTTTGATAAAATTATTATCTGAGAATCCAGTATTTCTTCTATTAACCAGTGTTTTCTAATGTTCACACAGTAAAACGTTTCTTTACTTAATGTTTATTTAATTCCTGTGTGTAAGTTCTGTAAGAAAACAGCAGATACTCATATAAAAGATATATGATTATCAATTTCAAAAGATGTATGATAGTGTAGAATTATAGTAAAGAGAAACTTAATTCACCGATTGTTTCACATAAAAACTCCAAGTGTGTATTCATTTGTAATTTGTAAATAAAGCATGCACCGTAAAAAAGAATAAGTTAATTAATTTATTATTCTTCTCATAATTAGAGTACTTGAGTAAAGTTGGGTGTAGACCACTCCAGTAGTTTACGAAATATTTTTGTTTTACGTATTCATACAAATCACTTCCTTAATATTAATAATTTTTAACAAAATTGTTAATAAATTTCATGTTTATAAAAAAAATCTGGAGTGACCTGCTCAACTTACTTTACGTAAACTTAATGTCAAACTGCTTGGATATATAATATGTAATGTCCCCTTTAGGTATAATATTAGTGTCTAAATGGGAGAAGTTTATTAGTCATTAATTCCTGGAGGTAGTACAGATAGTGGTTGTTCAACTTATCAATATACCACATAACCTTATTATTGGATATCACACCACTAATGCATATAATATCATTAGTATAACTACAGCAGAATAACATTTTTGATAAGCCAATGTGCAGAATTCGTGTCACAAAGTAATCTCTTACCGGAGAACATATAGTGTTTTCTCTTACAGTAGCTTCTGTTCTCTTACATAGTTTATCTGACTTCCTTCTACATTGATAATTTAAGACAAGGTTTGCCATTTAAAAGTTGAAAATATTCCTGAAAATGTCAGAAACAATGTCGTTTTTAAGATCATTCTTAATTTAAGATGTGGGATAATTACATTTATTATTTTTCAACGAATGTTTTCAATTTTCAATTATGTTTTTCATTTTTGGTATTTTATAGATTTATTATACTGGGAATTTTATAGCATGCTAGTGTTTTTTAAAAAATACTTTTCTTTTCCTTTGTCCAAAAGTCATAAAAATCCGTTTACTCTGAGCGAGTATTATGTTTTTCCTGTGTGCTGTACTCTAATATAAGTTTCCTGTAAATGTATATTGACAAAAAAATATATTATTAATTAGCCAGTTTTGCATCTCAAATCAAATATAAAGCCGTCTTTTCAGTGCCGTGCTTTTATTGTTATTGGCTTTATTTATGTCTTGTATGCAACCAAAAGGAAGGGTATGACTTATTTCTAATTCCGCACTCATTATCTATGGTAGAGAGCTACATTATTGAGGTGAAAGAAAGAAGTTCTTACCTTTTGTTTGTTTACTAGAGTGAAGCAACATTCTTATAATAGAATACATAAGGCAATAATTTTATTGAACTATTACTAAAATATTAAGGGTTACAATTCAGACATATCTGAATATGACTTTACATATCTAAAGTATACTAAACTAAAGTAAAGTAAACTAAAGTTTTACTTAAAATTAAGTGAGAGAACAAAAACCTAGATTGGGGAAGTTTCAGTATTGATTTAAGTTTAAATGCTGAGGTTTGTTCAAATGTATCCTAGGATCTGTGGTTCTAGAGTGCAATCAAGCCGTTTTCTTTGAAAGGGTGTGAATTCGTTTTAACAAAAAATTTGGGAAAGATAAACATGAATAAAATTTGCTATGAACCTTTTATTGATAAACTTAGTTAAATTCAATCTTATATAAATTGAATTTTGAAAAGATTTTTTTTTGTAATTATACTTGGATCTGCCAAATTGTATCTTTCCCATAATTAATTGATTTTAGTAAAATTGTTTCATCGTAATACCAACATTTTACTGCTCTAAAATTAGTAGTTTAAGCTGAAAAAAATGTTGCCTAAAATAATATTTTGTTCAAAAAAACTTTTATACATGATATAATGCCTATAATCCATGGGCCACATTTACACTACAGGACTGATTTTTGTGTATAATAGGAGTTTAAACCAACAAACAGTGTAGCCTGTAGCGTGCCTGCAACTTTTGGATATACAGTCATTTGCCCACATAGACATAGAAATCATCGCTTACTGTTTGAAGTATTAATGTCTGAAATGAGCAAACAGAGGTTTTTTTGTAGTTTTTTTAACTTTTTACCAGAGACGAATTTTAATTTTTGTTGTTGAAATGTTTAAAATAAATACGTTATGGCTGTTTTAATTTGGTCGAGTTGAACTATCAGTCGAGTGCTTGTTTCTTAGAAGTAAGGAAGCGGTTGGGGTTGTGAGATAATGGCTCACATTAAAGTCATTAAAAAGAATGACTTTCAAAGAAATCCCCACTCCATTGTTTCTAACAGGTCAGCAGCTCCTGTCCTTTTCTCTCTTTTTTCCATTTCTCTATTCAGTACTTTCATTCCTGCCTAATATCCCCCATGGTTTTTTTCATCATAAAGTGGATATTTAAACAATTTTATGAACATTTTAAATTTTTTTTATGCAAAATTCATTCCTTTGGTAATTATTTTCACATTTCGAAAATGTTTGAAAATCGAAATTTGTTGAAGTCATTCATTAATACAAAGGAAAATTTATTTAATGTACAATTAATATTTATTTAATACTATTTTTCTTTTTTTATCGAGGTTTGGTCTAGCTTCAATAATACGATACCTTTAAGCCGTCGTTTCGTCTATATTTGTAGACATCTTCAGACATCAATTATACCTACCTACTTTTTATATAATTTTTATATACCTACTTACCTAATTATAGTAGGCTACCCATTCTTTATACCTACACTTCGGATCAAAAACGCTGATAAGAATTTTTTTACTCTGATAAGCCCGGCATTTTACAAATTACAATAATTTAATATCCATTTCTTTTACCTGCATTATAATTGTTTACAAATTGAAATCATTATGTAGCTTTTCAAGGAATTAGTTGGGTCAGTGTAAACTTACTTTTCGTTCATTATCTATTATCATATAGTTCTTAAATTAATTGAAAATTTTTCATATTTTAAAACTGTAGTTTCTCTATATGGTTATATTCATAACTAGCAAACGTACCCGTCCTTGACGGTATCAAAAATTCTATTATACTTGGTATTCCAAAATGCCATTAGAAATTATAGAATAGTAGAAAATACCATTATTAGTACAGTGTTAAACATATGCCTCTGTATACACCACATTAGCTGTCTGTCCTTCAGGTTCATGGAAAAACAAACAGTTGGAACCTCTGACCCTTGAGCAAGTAAACTACTGTTGACCATGTGAGAAAAACTTGGTCTCGCTAACTTGAATAAAGTTTCTCGCGTTAGATAAAGTTTCCCTTTGCGACTTAGTTAACCTCAATGCGAAATAGGCTCTCAAAGGACTTTGCAATCGTTTCAACGGAAACAAATAGTGGATCGGTATCAATGGTATGCTTGGTATACACACAGACTCCCCAATACCACATCCAGTTATGATGTCCAGCTCTATGGCATATCTGTGCAGAGCACGAACTCAGAGTCGTGTCCCGTTGCACAGTTTTGGGGCACTCAAGTTTCGTAACATGAAATTTGTTACTGCTACTAAATTGCAGCATGATTGGTGCTCCTACTTGAAGCTTTTACTCATGAGCAGGCAGTCCAGGAGATATAAATTTAGAGTCTTCAAATTCAGTTAGATAATGAACTGCTTCCTCATCACTAATCACTCTCTTTACTGACTTGTAAGTTCTTTCCTCGGTATGATATAGCGTAAGAACTTGTTTGTTGATTTTTCCTGCCTGTTCATATTAATGGTTGAGAATTGCTCGTTCACAAAACTATTTATTCTTAATAGATAATACATACTCAACTCTGGGAAACACCTTTTCAATGATGTCAGATACGCAATATATTCATATGCTCCAATGAAATTAAAATCAACTAACAATACCTACTTGCCACATCTGTGTATTTTGAAAACAAACTTGTCTGTAAAGTTAGCAAAATAGAGCTTAAAACCCCATAACTTCGCTTTTGCACTGAATAATCAATGTATTTAGAGCCTATATGTTAAGTTAGGCACAGACAAATCTAGTGTTAAAGTTTCAGCTCGCTATGTCTCATGGTGGCTCAGTTTACTTGTGACAAACGTTTTTGCTTTAAACGTCCATAACATCACTTGTAGGTTGAATTTATAATCAATTCAGAGCCTATATTTTAAGTTAGAAATACACAAATCTACTGTAAAAGTTTCAGCTTGATATGTTTTATGGTGGCTGAGTTTACATGTGACAAAATTTTGATTACAAACCTACAAATCTACAACTAATTATAAGAATAGCATCGTTAGCACGCCTCCCTGAGATTTTTTTTTGTTCACAACAATGTTAGTAGATATACTCGTATTACCACACTAATGTATTAGATCCTTACACTAATTATCCTTTTACAATACATTAAACTATCGACTTTTGCATATAATTGGTTCCTTAAAGCAGTGGTTTCCAACCTTTTTGAATTCTCGCCCCCCTTCATTAAATAATAAGTTCCCTGCGCCCCCCCCCCTCCACTCTGGTTTAAATATTGCTATTTACTGTCATAGTCGGCACAAGTCAGAGATAAAAAATGATACAATACATAATTATGTACTCATATGTATGAACACACACACTGAGGTCTCTCCGTTCCACTAACAACTGTAGATGTAAATCCAAGAGAAAGATAGCTGTCGTCATATTTTCTGGTTTTCATATGTTTGCTACTTTCATTACATTTACTGGAGTGAGGCTCACTTTCAGTTTCTTTCCTTTTGCCTTTAGTGATCAAATACTTTTCCATATTTCAAAATTTTAGTGAAATAAACGCACCCGCTCAGAACTGTTCCTTGTCTTTGTAATTTTGCAATTAACAGTTATTTACGAGGCATTTGGTACGTCCAGAACGGTCACAGAGCTACCGTCTTACTACCGCACCCTCATACTAATGTGGCGGCGGGCGGAGTGCAGGGCGCTGCCACACGGCCGAGTCCCAAAGCTGGAGTACTGACGCGTCTGAGACGTGAACCGAACGGGAACCATACGAACGAAGCAGTTTCTGGTAATCATTGCATGATTACAATATTTATATTTACAGCACGTTTCTCTCTTTATCTTTTATAGTTGTTTGATTCCTTAGTTACTTAGTAGCATTTGAAATAATTTATAATTGTATTTAGAAAAATTACTTAGTAACTAAGTAATTTTTCTATTTATGAAGTGCTTGCGCCCCCCCTGGCAGCCCTTCGCGCCCCCTTAGGGGGGCGCGCCCCACAGGTTGGAAACCACGGCCTTAAAGTGTGTGCGAATGTTGAATATTCGAAAGTTGAGTGTTGTAAAAAATACGCTTCAAAACCCATGTTTTAAAGTATTTATTTGTGGATATCTACAACAATGAGAGGCGTGTTAAGTGCTTTTGGGGTGTTTCCTTTATAAATTTGAAATGGTAAGGATGGCGTGACTAAATGAAGCCATAAAATAAGGCAAGTGGCCACCATATGGGATCTTTTACAACCCTCGTGTAACCTGGACCTACCATCAGAAAAATCCCACCTCATCTCTCCCTTAAGATCAGGAGATTTTTTGACTCAAGTTCCTTTAATTTATATTCCCTAATAATGCTTACTCCATACACATTTAACCTAATTAAACTGAATACGTGAAGTAATGCGGATTATCTTAATAATACCGATTCACGAGATAAGACGACTTTTACAATAATCTGATGATAATGTATTTCACTTCATTCACTTCAATTATTTATAAGTCAATGGAAACAAAATATGCAAGTTTAAAAAATGCAGCAAGAACAGGAGGTGATCCATTATTCCAAAATCATTTTTAAAGCTTTGCGGTAATGGGATATTTATAATTGTTTTTTTTAAATTGCTAATTTTATGTTCAATTTTTTAACAAAACTTCAAGACTCTGATACGACTTTGATGACTTGAACTCTGGTAATCCATCAAATCTCAACATCAAATTTTGTCATGATTGCTCTTTTTATTCTTAATAAAGTAAATGACAGGTTACAACATTGTTTTTGTTTGTCTGTTTGTTTTTGAGTTATGTATGTACATTGTACATAGTAGTGTGAAATTATCTGAACACTACTAAAGTAAAACTTTCCCCTAATATTATCTACTTACTACTAAACTTACTACTATTACTTACTAGTAATCTTACTACTAAACTATTATCTACTTACTAGTAAGTCGGAGATGATACATGGTATTCCAAAATATTAGAAATTATAGAATAGTTGAAAATATTATTCTTGGAACGGTGTTAGGTAAATTCAGGTAATAAATCTATATAAATAAAAGAATGATTTTGTCTGTACATTGCTTACAACTGACTCATTTCAAGTTTTCTTTACGTTTCATACATTGGAGAAACCTAATCCACCCTTAGAAAAATTTCTGTCGTTTTGTCCGCAAAATTTTACCACAATTAAACTCAGCCACCATAACATATATCAATCTGAAACTTTGACAGTAGATTTGTGTAATGACAGTCTTTAAATGAGTGGTTTCCCGTTAACCAATAAGTACGATCTTTAAACTATTGGTACCTTGGGCATATAGAATATAGCATATAGAATTGCTAAACTACCGTTAGTAGAATGTACCCTTGTATTGGTAGAATAAACTGCAACTACTATAACTAATATTTTAAATGTCGTTATTATATAGAATGTAATGTATATGCTAGATACTCTATTTTCATTGTAATTTGTAGCATGATTTTTGAAAAATTTGAATCAAGCAATTGTTTCCATAAATTTAATAATAAGTTAACTATCATATAGTTGACTTTAGTCTACATCAATTACTTTTTACTTTACTATAAGTAAAGTATAGTGTGAAAAAATTTGATCTCGAGATTTTGACGGAATTACATGTTTTGAGGTCTCAAAAGTCGTGTTATGATGTTTTTTCGATGATGTCTGTGCATGTGTGGGTGGGTGAGTGTGTTAGCATTTCTTGTTACCACGCTACGGTCCAGAATCGCTGAAGGGTCGTTAAAGTCAGATTTCTGTTTTCAGAAAATGTTTTTTTGACGCTGAACGACTCATTAAAAAAAATCATGAAAATTTGACAAAAAATGGAACAAAAAATTAGCAATTCATAAAAAAACTCATAAAATTTCAATTACGGCAAAGAGGAAGAAAGCTATAAAAACTGTTTGTTTATCACCTGCTAACAAAAACTGTTTGTTTGACTAAGGAATCACCTGCTATACTTGTCGATTTTTTTATATTTTTTTACATTGTATACATTGACTTACAATTTTTTTCAGTGATTAACAGAAATAATATAATGTTTAGAGGTATAATGAATATTTTTAACTGATTTAATCACTTATATGTAATGTAAGAAGTATAAAATTCTTATACTTATAAAATCAACAAGAATAGAGCATATGAAACATATAATTCCTGATTCCCTTCATGGTATGGTGGGTTTGTCTAACAAAATGTTCTAATCGTCTATATGTTGCACCATATTACAAAGCTTAATTATTCAATTAATCTGATGCTGATTTTTTACGTTTATGAATGACCTTATTATTGGGTAATATTGAAGTTTTTGGAATGAACTTTTTCGTCCTATAGAAGGGCTTCCATGTTTTTGTCTAATTTCCAGTTTTTTAACTGTTCTAGTCTAATAGTTCATACCATTATTTTTAAAAATTTCAAGCTTCCAACTTTTAAATTTCAAATTATACAGAAAAGTCGGCTTTGAACATTATTTAAGAATGCAGAAGTGGCTAATAACCAATATATTTTTTCCTCAATGTATATTTACAGCAAACTTACGAGTATAACAGAGTACAGCACGTGGGAAAAAATAACAGTCCCTCAGAGTAAAATCGTTTTTTATGATTTTTCGCTGAGGGAAAAAGAAATATTTTTAAAAAATTCTAGCAGGCCATAAAGTTCCCAGTATAATAATTTGTTAAAAGTAGAACATAAGTTAAATTAAAAAAATCTTTAAAAAATAATAAATGGAATTATCCTACTTCTTAAATTAAAAATTATCTGAAAACGACATTTTTTCTTTCATGTTTTTGACATTTTAGACAAAAGCTTTATAATGTTTTTAAAATGCTTAAAATATTTTCAAGTTCTAAATGGGAAAATTTGTCTTATGTATTAAATGTAGAGGGAGGTCAGATAAACTATGCTCTCTTGTATGAGATTATTTCGTATAAGCAAATTTTCACTTTTGCTTTTCATAATGTTATTACTGCTGTAGTTATATCAATGATCGTATATCCATTGATTGTGTGACATACAAAAAAGGCTTATATATTGATAAGTTGATCAATCACTATCTATCTGTACTCTCTCAGGAATGAAATACTAATAAACATCTCCAATTTAGACGTTTATATTATGCTTAAATGAGACATTATATATTACAAACCCAAGAGGTTTGATATTAAGGTTACTTACAGTAAAGTTAAGTGTAGGCCATTCCAGATTTTTTTAAATTAATTTCATTGTACTAGTTTACATTCGCAATATTTTAGTTTCGAATTCATTTCATTGACATATGTTTGCAAAATAGTATGCACTTGTAAGATGGGGTAACGTGAGATTGCTGCCAAACTGCAAATATCCCGGCCGTTTTTATCTAAAAATTTTATAAAGCCACATAAGACTCGATATGGACATCAAAAGTATCCAAAATTTGATGTACATAAGAAAAGGGACTTGAAAAGACACTGAAGTCGAATTAGCTTGAAAATGTGGTTTAGATATGCCCCAGAAGATGGCTCGGAGCATGTTTCGGAAGAAACAACTCAAAACTGTTTCAAGAAAGGTTTTTCTCGTGCACCACTAGAACCGCAACTGTAGAGGACATTGTAAATAACTTATAGTTTTACTATTCATTACATATTTCATTTATTTTAATTTTTTTTTGTTACTAACCTCATGAACAAAATATTAAATGGCAATTTCCATTTCTTCGGTTAATGTCATCAATCGGTTATTGCTATCATTTTTGGTGTTTACAGAAGCGATAAATTAAGCGGCGACTACTGTTATACATAGAGGATCCTTGTGATCTTCTCAACCTAATTTGTGTTTATACTGTCTTTTTCACTCATCTTGTTGAAACACAATATTTAAAGAAATCGGATAAACATAAAAAAATCTGGTGTGGCCTATACATACTCAACTTTACTATAAGTAAATGTAATAAACCATTAACAAGTAAGCGAGTTTGTTTTTATCTTAACCTGGCAATGGTGTAGATGTAATATTAAACGCTATGGTAAATATTATGAAACTTGCAATAATTGATTTGATCCAGTAATTAAAGTAACATTGGTTATTTAGAGTACCCAGGAGGTCATCCCACTTCATAAGCCTTCAGTAGTCACAGTTTTAGCTGTGGTAGGTCCAACATTTACATCAATCATTCTTACATTCAATTGTTGTAATTCATTATTGAGTTCCTGGATGAATATATATATGTATTCGTGCAAATTTAATAGATTCAAGAGGATATTACAAAAAGCCTCTTCATATCCATGTAGCAGGCTACAATGACTCATTTAATAATTGAAGGGTGCTCTATTTGGTTAAGGTACATTATTGGAAGCGATTCTGTTGATTCGCTCTGTTGATATGGCTGTTGTCGCTTTTGAAGATGCCAAAAAGAGAAGTGATCTCTTGTTTACCAAAAACTTTGTCCATTCCAGAAGTACCTTAATAGTTGTCATTATTAGTGTAGTACTATTCCTCCAATATTTAATCTTATGAGTATTTGTAGTAAGTCGATACCTAATATCATGTCCATTAAATGAACAAACAAGTTTTTTGGTGATTGAAATAAAAAACTCGGTGGGTGAGGTAATGTAGTAGCTGCCCACTTGGATGAGTCTCAGACCACTATCACTTAGGTCCGAATGATAACAACTAGTCTGATAACTCATCGATTTGAAAGTTGTTACGACCAACAAACTCCTGTAACTCATTGACTGTCAACGAGTTTGATATATAGTATAATTTAGTGTAGGCGTCTCTACTTTTACAATTGTCTGAAAAGTCAAAAACATTTCTCTTTTCGCATCATGTACAGTAGAGTATCTGTAGCATTTCTTTTTATAATTTAATGAATTTTATTGTCCTTACATATAATATTAACTGTTCGAAATATCTTAAAATATTTTTCATTAAAGCTTAAAAATGAATTATCATTGTTTGCAGTTTGTGAAAAATGTTGTCAGTTTAAACAAATCCAACAAGTACAGCAGGTATTCTAATATTCCATGATAAGTTTTCAGATTGCATAGCTTGGAGTTATTATTTTTCAGATTGCTCTTTTGGGTTATTTCAACATTTTTTTTTAGATAACTAATTTTTCTTTTTTTTAAAAGTTTCGTTCATATAGTTAGCTGTTAGACGTTAGAGAACATTTCTTGAAATCATAACATGTTTCTTGATAACACACATTTCTGTCCTCGTAATTTCGATTCAATATTGCGCCAGAGCACATCCCACACAATAAGGCCCACCTTCTGTTGAAATATGAACTTTGTCCATGAAACGGTGTGGCCTGTAGCCACAAACTTTTCGACAAACACCCACCCACCTACGTACACAGTGACATCGTGGAAAAAACATGAAAAAAGGACCTTAGGGATCTCAAACATGGCAGTCCGTGAAAATCTTGAGATTGTTGTTTATGTGACCACCATATTTATGGTAAAGTAATATTCATTGTTAAGTAATAAAAGAATAAGTTTAATTGACTAGACATTCCTTTTGATATTAAGTTCCCATAAAGTCATGTAAAATGTAGACCAGACCGAATTATATAGCACGAAAAATATTAATTGTTATTTGTAATGGTTATGTGATATTATGCACCAAATTATTGTTTCGTAATTATGAGAAGAGTGAATAACTGTTCTCGCATATTGTGCAGAGTGCACCGCTACCATTATTTGGTTTTACCCAAAAGCTGTGCAGTTCTTATAATAACCTTAACTATTTATTAACTAATAAACAACTCTATGTCTGACTTGACCCGTAGCGTGGTCACAAACTTTTTAAATATATTTCTGTCCTCATACAAACAGATAAAAAAAATGTAAATATTTAGAAATTGTCGAATCATATTGATTTTGACTACTATATTTTAATAAAGATAAACTTATATTAAGTTAATATATTGTATTCTATATATACACATTATCAATAGATGAAATAAATTAAATCACTTCTGTAAGTAATATGAAAAGTGTTTTTGTATTTTGAAATTAATAATTATTCTTTTCAATTTGTACACCTAATACACACATAATGAATTGTGAGGGTATAGTGAGGGAGGTTTTGCCTGTAGAATGACTGTAAGCGACTTTGGACCCTATAGTCTCACACGTCAGTCTCAACACGTCAGACCAACCCCATCAAACTCATGTTTCACCACGCTAAAGGCACACCTATTTGTTCATAGATCAAGTCCGATGATATTATCTCATCATTTTCTTTTCATATACCTTCACATGCACTGCATACCATATTTTTTAGACAATACCTGTATCAAATGTTAAATGGAAATTATTTTGCGTTTTTTCCTATATAGTGCGTTATAAAAACTGCAAAAGGCGTCTAACATTTATTTTTTTAAAGTGAATTGGGATGTCTTCAACTTATTGCTGTTAGAGAGTCAACGAAATTCCTGAAATGAAAAATAATTATTTACTTTAAATTTAATTATTACTTTAAAACTAAGATAATTATCTAGTTAATAATGAATACTAAATAATTAGAAATAATGATATTTTTTAAAAATCATAGTTTCAATTTTCCTAGTAGAGTGTTTGAAGTAAGTTTACTTCCTCTAACCATTGCATTCTATGCTTGCCGCCATCTTTGATTGCCATCTCCTCTCTCGCTCCCACTCTTCATCTCTGTCACACCCCCCTCCCTTAACCATCACGCGCGCTCTGTTTCTCCTCTCACTCTCACACACTATATCTCCTTTTCACTCTCACATTTGACCCCTCACCTTTCTAACAATGTGTCAATTGTAATAGTTTTTTTTTCTTTTGTTTTCCTGATTTCAGTGACCTCTAAATCAGACAGTTTGTTAACCACCTATTCTCTTATATAAATAAAATATATTAATCCAAGCTTATAAAATTATAACTATTTAACAATACATAACATTTTTTTACATGCACCTAAAATATATATGTGTTCCTACACAAAACAAAATAGAATATGAAAATTTATAAACTACAGAACTACAGAAATACATTACCATGCGCTACATGAATACAGGCTTTATTTAAAAAATATATATTTGGGATATAAACATTTTTTAGTAGTGAAATTTTCTTTAATGACGGATGCGTTTAATATACAGTCATTATTTTTCTTTAGATATTTATCTATAAATAGATTTCTTCATTAGATAAATCTAATGTGATTTCTACAAATGCCAAGGGTAGTTAATGTTATCAGAATATCGCTAATGTCCAAACTGAAGCATACTTCAATGTATTGTATATGATGCACGAGATAATAACAGTTTACCATCAAACATTGTATTTCAAGTCGTCAGAGTCAAGTTTTTGACTCTGACGAAGACCGCTTGTTATGGTTGAAAGATCTTCTTCGTCTTGTTTTCCCATTTCTTATTGTGGTTACATCATTTTATATATATGGATATACATCATATATTATATATATATATATATATATATATATATATATATATATATATATATATATATATATATATTGTTAAAATTTGCAGCAGCTTCTGCACTCACTAACTTTAAGCTGGTGGCCTCGATCCTTCGGGCGATTTTTCTTTCTTCTGGCTGCAGTTGCCACAGCATCTGTCCTAGAGACATCTTCAATATTACACGAGCTTTCGACCATAGGAACATTGGTCATCTTCAGGTAGAGCATGCCTTGTAGTAAACAGCTTAAATGCCAATCAGGTTGACTAATTCGAACCAATCAGAGCGCAGGGTTAAGGCTGCTGCTCTGATTGGACCTCATGCTCGGCTCCAGGCTCCTGCTCGTCGGAATTACATACATGTCCTTGACCTGGAGGTTTATAGAGGGGTTCCTTTCCTTTATGTACAGGGCTTCCAATATTTGTAGCTTCTCCGCATTCTGTTCCGCCTGTATGATGGCAGTGCCCTGCACCAGCATCTCCCTCGTCAGCTGAGTGTTGTGTTTTTCCTGTGTATGTTTCTTGGGGCTCCCGCAGTTAAATGAAGAGTTAGCCTCCTAGAGAGCTTAGTCGCAGTCATCCCAATGTACTTGGAAGGCAGGCTTTCACATTCACCTGTGGTGCAAGTATACTCGTACACTAGGTGACTGCGCTGAAGCTCCGGGGTATTCTTCTGAGGATTGTTTTTCAGCAGTAAGTTACTTGTTCTCTTGTTCTTGTAGTAAATTATCAGACTAATCCGGCTGCTTTCATCCTTGGGTGTTACGTAGGTGTGAACAATCTTTTGAATCGCCTTTTCGTCTTGCCTATATTCAGTGTTCATGTAGGCTTGGTAGTATAATTTTATAGTTTCCTTACTGGGGGTAATGTTATTGTCATTCTTGCTGTACCATTTATCCATCTCGTACTTAATAGACTGTTGGACTTGCTTGTTGGAATATCCGTTGTTGATTAGAACTTGAGTCACCCTTTCCAACTCTTCATTTACTGCTCCCCAATCACTACTATGCGTTAGTGCTCTTCTGACGTAGGCAGAGATAGTGGAGCGCTTATACCTCTCGGGACATTCACTAAGGCCATTGAGGCAAAGCCCAGGGTTGGTGACCTTAGTGTAGACCTTTGTTGAGAACTCCTCTTTTACTTGGTTAACAAGGACGTCTAAGAATGGAAGCTGGCCGTCTGCACCGTGCTCGACGGTGAAATTTAATTTAAGAACTACTGAGAGAGGCAAGGATTGTAAGAGGACACACCAGGAGTAACGTGTTAAAACAAAGGCATCGCAACGCGGTTAAGTCCTTAAAGCAAGACCCCGAACATCGTAATCAGAAGAGCGGACAAAGCAGCAAGCTACGTCTTAATAGCCGCAGAGGAGTATAACACTAAACTCAACTCAATACTTAGTGACAAAAGCAAATTTAAGGTAATCACAAGAAACCCGGTGGAAGATATCAAGAAAAAGACGAATAAGGTGATTAAGCAGGTAAATGCAAAGGTGGGAAGAAAACTGTTGCCCCCATTGGTCGGTGATTTTGGATTGGGATACTGTTATGGAAATGTCAAGTCACACAAGCCTGGTTTTCCACTACGCCCTATCATCAGCCAGATACCAACTCCAACCTACCGTCTCGCAAAGCGCATTAATGAATTGCTGTCTCCCTACGTCCCTAAGGAATTTAGCCTTTCATCATCTGCAAACTTCCTAGACCTTCTGAAAGGCACTAACTCCAAAGGCATAATCTCCTCACTGGACGTGGAGTCACTTTTTACAAATGTGCCCGTTGACAGGACCATCCAGTACATCCTGAAAGAAGTTTATCCTGAGAACGAACAACCAAAATGTGATATACCAAAAGCAGCCCTGAAAACTCTGCTGGAGATCTGCACTAAAGAAGCCCCTTTTCTCTCACCTGATGGCACTATGTACCAGCAGATTGATGGAGTTGCCATGGGGTCGCCCTTAGGGTACTATTTGCCAACTTCTTCATGGGATGCATAGAGAGGGAAGTATTCTCTAAACAGAAAAAAACCGACCATATATGCCAGATATATCGATGACATCTTTATCTTAACTAAAGAAGAAGAGGAAGTTGCGGCCCTTAAAAAAGCCTTTGAAGAATCGTCTGCATTAAATTTCACCGTCGAGCACGGTGCAGACGGCCAGCTTCCATTCTTAGACGTCCTTGTTAACCAAGTAAAAGAGGAGTTCTCAACAAAGGTCTACACTAAGGTCACCAACCCTGGGCTTTGCCTCAATGGCCTTAGTGAATGTCCCGAGAGGTATAAGCGCTCCACTATCTCTGCCTACGTCAGAAGAGCACTAACGCATAGTAGTGATTGGGAGCAGTAAATGAAGAGTTGGAAAGGGTGACTCAAGTTCTAATCAACAACGGATATTCCAACAAGCAAGTCCAACAGTCTATTAAGTACGAGATGGATAAATGGTACAGCAAGAATGACAATAACATTACCCCCAGTAAGGAAACTATAAAATTATACTACCAAGCCTACATGAACACTGAATATAGGCAAGACGAAAAGGCGATTCAAAAGATTGTTCACACCTACGTAACACCCAAGGATGAAAGCAGCCGGATTAGTCTGATAATTTACTACAAGAACAAGAGAACAAGTAACTTACTGCTGAAAAACAATCCTCAGAAGAATACCCCGGAGCTTCAGCGCAGTCACCTAGTGTACGAGTATACTTGCACCACAGGTGAATGTGAAAGCCTGCCTTCCAAGTACATTGGGATGACTGCGACTAAGCTCTCTAGGAGGCTAACTCTTCATTTAACTGCGGGAGCCCCCAAGAAACATACACAGGAAAAACACAACACTCAGCTGACGAGGGAGATGCTGGTGCAGGGCACTGCCATCATACAGGCGGAACAGAATGCGGAGAAGCTACAAATATTGGAAGCCCTGTACATAAAGGAAAGGAACCCCTCTATAAACCTCCAGGTCAAGGACATGTATGTAATTCCGACGAGCAGGAGCCTGGAGCCGAGCATGAGGTCCAATCAGAGCAGCAGCCTTAACCCTGCGCTCTGATTGGTTCGAATTAGTCAACCTGATTGGCATTTAAGCTGTTTACTACAAGGCATGCTCTACCTGAAGATGACCAATGTTCCTATGGTCGAAAGCTCGTGTAATATTGAAGATGTCTCTAGGACAGATGCTGTGGCAACTGCAGCCAGAAGAAAGAAAAATCGCCCGAAGGATCGAGGCCACCAGCTTAAAGTTAGTGAGTGCAGAAGCTGCTGCAAATTTTAACAACATATGTTTGAGAGAAGACCTGCTGCCAACGTATTCTCATATATATATATATATATATATATATATATATATATATATGAGTAGCAGTTTGCTTCTCAACGCGAGTACTTCGCACTTCTTCCCGATGACGACGGATGTCGAAATATCGAAGTGAGTTCTGTAGTGTCTTTCTGTGTTCTTTTCTATGTGTTAAAGTGTATATATATATATATATATATATATATATATATATATATATATATATATAAACTAGAATTTAAAAAAAGACACATAGAAAGGAAACCACTGAACTCACTACTATATTTCGATGTCCTCGTCTTCAGGAAAAGAAGTGAATCGCTCCAAAGGCTGATAACGACTAATATATATATATATATATATATATATATATATATATCATGATTTGTTTTCTTGACCCAATATTTATATGATGTAATTTTCTTGAGGTTTGAGGTCCAATGATTAAAACTAGTCCATTTGCCGACGTTTCGACATATATTTATGTTATCTTCAGGGCTACAACATGATTGTTTTACAATTAGCACTACTATTGCTACTATTTGGTAATTTATTACATTTTAATATGTTCGGTAACAAAGAGGAATTTTTTGATAAAACAGTTATTACGACTATGGATTATTTTGTTATACATTAACATAAGGATATTGTTATAATTATTCTATTGCTTTAGAATTATTGCATAAGTATAGAGATCACTATTTGATTACCTTGGAAATCTGTTTATGTTGCAGCATTCTTCTTTAATACTGTTTCATGATGGTTACTATTTGTTTTCTGGGAGGTTTCTTACGGTTATGTTCTGTTTTGCTTGTTTGAGTACACAGTGTTTTTTTCCCATATTTTTTTCCTATTTTTATGTTTTTTTTTGTTTTTTTGTTTTTTTATTTTTTTATATTATTTTTACTGGGTTGCCTATTCTTCATTTGTTAGTCCCTATGGTTTGTTTTCTTGTATTGTGTAAAAATGTTTGTATAAATTTGGCTAAATTTTTCTATGTCTGTTCTAGAGTTGCAAGTGTTTTTCGTTTGTCCTATGTGTATTATTTCCTTTACTAGTCTCTTTTGGGTGTGTTTTTCTTTGTCTATTATATGTGGGTTTTGAAAGTCAAAGTTATGTTTTTGTGTGTTGGCATGTTATTTTTTGTCCTGTAATGTCTGATTTATGCTGTGAAATCCTGTTTGCTAAGTATTGGCTGGTTTGCCCTATATATTTTGTATCACAGTCATTGCAGTTAATTTGATAGACTATATTGCTGTTTTGTAATGTAGAGGTTTTAGATTTAAGTTTAGAGAAAACTAAATTATTTAGTGTTTTGTTGTTTTTGTGTGCAATTTTGCAATGTATAGTGTCTTTTAACGTTTTTTTTAATCTTTCCGAGAGGCCTTTTACATACGTAAGACTGATGTATTTTATATTGTTTGTTCCTGGGTTCATGTTAATGTTGTGAGAGTCTGGCTGTGTTGTCTGTATGTCCATTGCGTTTACGTCAATGCGACTGTTTGAAATTGTTGTTATATTGTTATTTCGTTGCCTGTGGTCTCCATTATCATTATGATGTGTGTGTGTGTTGCAACTGTGTGTAATAATTTTATTTATTAGACCTTTAGGAAAATTATTATTAAGCAGTATGGATTTTACTAGGGTTATATTTTTACTATGGAATTTGGGGTCACTGAGGCTGAGGGCTTTATGTTTTAACGCGATAGCTGTGTTTATTTTATGATTTATGATTAAATCACTTACAACAGAAGAGACTAATAAATACCATACCTAACATTCAAATCCGTCTTACTTCATGCATCGTTGCTATAGTTAGCTGACCAGTGTTGTGCATATTACATCTCCAAGTATGACTAATCACAATTAAAGAATCTTGGGTATAAATACTTATTAAAACAAGTAGTGCTAATATATGCCCAAGTTTTTTTTATTAATGTGAGAACATTATTATCAGATTTTATTTTAGAATAGAAATCGTCATTGTCAAGTCCGTTTAATCTTTTTAATTTTATTTCTCATTTAAATGACAATAATAAATTGTAAGCATGTACATATATAAGAAAAACATGGAAGAAAATGAAAGCAACGCTTTAAAGAATACCTTACACATGGTATCAATAATTCAAACATTTTTATGAATTGACGTGAATCAGGCAGTATCAAAATTCAATTTATTCAAGAAAAACAAGACAGAAAGGGCTAATGTTAAGTATAATGGAGAGAATGGTAGGTATAAATATAAAAAAATAATTAAGTAAATTCATATGTATTGTTGATAACATGGAGTTCTACCAATGGGTGACTATTCATTCCCGTTATAAATCCCCACTAATCGTAGAAACCAAATTACAATCACTTCTTAATACAAATACTTTGTAGTTGAAGTGAAAAAAAATTGTTAGCAACACTGATGTTAGTATCTCTCTATATAAAGTTCGTGAGTTTGTTTGTTTGTTCCCCCATTTCCCGTGGAGGTAGAGACCGGAAATTAAATACATATCATTTATTACCTGAATAATGTTAAATAAAAGAAAATTATCACTATATTCCCAAAATTGGAGCCAGATTAGCAAGTGTCTTGCATGCTCACCGGTAGCAGTAGTGCAAATGTATTATATAAAAATCTAACAAACTATTTTTTTTTAATAATTTAATATTTGCATAATATAAATACTGTTAATAAACTGAAGGCATGGAGCCAGGGTAGCCAACTGGCTTGCATGTTCGCCATGACAGTAGCGGAAATATATTAAACATAAACGTAACAAAAAAAAATTCTTAATTTAAAATTTCAAACTCTTGACAATGAGCCCTGATAGGGTTTGATGAACTACTAGAAGCAATCCCTGGTCCTGAGGTAATAGAAATTGCCCTTTTCGGAGGAGAAGTACAAAGGTACTTCTTATTCCCGCTTGTAGCAATTACACTCAATCTTAAAACTACAACTTGTACTACCTGTCGCCGTACTAAAATACTCCCATTGGGATAACACTTATAACCTAAATACCCAGAAGTACAAGGATATTCCCCTTCTTAAGGAAGAATTTAAGACTGACTTAAACCTAAAATAAGCAAGACTCCTGAATATTCAGAGGACGTTCAGCCGTCGGCTCTGAGTCTGTATGATGTCAGGTACTCGTTGAAGATCCCTACACTAAATACACTCGAGTTAGGCATGGTTTAGGATTCCCAATGTGGAATGTTCATTGTGGGGTATTCTCTTAGGTGTTCACGTGTGTATTCTCTTATGTAACTGCCACTACAGCCTAAACTAACATTACACAATATATATTAATTACATGAAATGTGATTAGACACTCATCATAGAGAGTTTTATCTCAAAATACCTTTCTATTTGCCAATAACTAATTACAGGATATTTTAATGACACACACAGGAGTCTATTACAAGCTAAAACTCTCTTTTAAAGTTAATAGAATGATGATGTTGTGTTTCAGAATAGGTAATGAAGCAGAGGTTATTGGTTTTGCACATTTTTGGGGAAAGTTGAAAGGTGTAATTTGAAATGGCCGGCAGGCGAATAGTATTGTCATCAACTTCCCTGCAGACTACAATGTCATTATTGGGTTCTGAAGGCAAGGTAATCCAATTACTTCTTCGTCTTGTCACTCCTTTAGGCTTAGCTGCACCCACTTCCCAATATCATTTTTTCACCTTCATATTGATGACACCCATGTATTTTTATCGACTAACAAACTTTTTTTTTTTAATTATAATTCCTTTGAACTATTTTTGTAGTAAATATGAAAAAAAAAATAAAAATAAAAAACTGACAGCGTGATATGTGATATAGGTTGTTTTTATGGTACACTGACCATAAAAATACCAAAAGTGCCGTAGATATACTTGATTGAAACCTTTTTTGTCCTTTTATATTTAAATTATCTTTCCCTTTGCCAATTTTCGCAATGAATGAAGGAGCAGTTTTACCTGCCGGTTCATTACTTTCTTTTTGCATGCAAGAGCATCTAAATAAACTCTTCCACTTTTTATAAATATGCTGACTCGTTCGACGTGTTGTACTATAGAGTTCTATAGGAGGCCAGGTTAGCTCAGTGGTTAACATATTCGCCTCTGGGCTGGTAGTCCGGGGATTGATCCTCATCTGGCCCTCGATTTATTCACGCGTAGGGTGAATAAATCTGAGTACGTCGTCCCTTGGAGAAGACGTTGAGCCATCATTCCCGAGCCTGTACGATGTCAGGTACTCGTTAAAGATCCCTACTGTAAATGCATTTGTGTTAGGCAAAATTTAGAACTCCCAATGTAGAATCTGTAGAATCACTTTCAAACAAAAAGCTGGTAAACGGCTGACGTTATCACCCGCTAGAGGATCGGTTTAAGAAATAATATCGAATTCTAGGAGTTCATTGGTGTATACCAGTGTTCATCTTTGGTGCCACGAATCTCCGAACATACGGTGAGACGTGCAATTACGAAGCAATTTTTAACATTTGGAACAGATTACCTGATACCAACTTGAAGGATTATGTAATGACTTAACTAACAAGTTTTTCATTTACATACATTAGGATAAACAAAAGGAATCGTTCAATAGATGAAGTCAGTGGCACTTGCTTTGCCTTGAAATGTACCAAGTATAAACCCAAAATAAAAGATTGCAAACTTCAGCGCTAAAAAGTCACTAATTATATATATATATATATATATATATATATATATATATATATATATATATATTCCAATTGTGTGAATTTATATTTATTTATGAATCATCCATTTATTTATTTTTATTTTCCAATTATATATATGATTTGATTTGCTATCTTTAATATCAATGAAATAGGTAAAATGAGCCTCTAAATGAAAATAATTGGTTTCATAATTTTGTCTTTTATATTTTAAATGGCATTTAAATAAATAATTTAAAAAAATAATAAAATTTCTACTTTTTTTGGTCTTTACTTTTGTGCTGTTTGACACGCTACGAAAATTATGTTCGATTTTGCCAAATTTTGACACGCCAAACTCAAAAGTATGGCACCCTTTGTCTATACAATAGTAGAACTTGCTAATATTGTGTGATTTTGTTGAATTCTTTGACATAACACATAAGTTGCATAACACATCGTGAAGCCCTCACTCATGGGAAGTTATCATTTATAAACAACATACAGCGATTCAATAGGGGCCAGGTCAGCACAATGGATCGTGCTCGCTTGTGGACTGGTAGGTCCGGGGTTCAATACCCACTCTGTCCCTTGGAGAGGACTTCAAAGATGTCAGTTCCGAGCCTGAAATGATGTAAGGCTACTCCTAAAAGATCCCTACTCTAAATACACTTGCGTTAGAACAATTGAATTTTTGAACTCCGAATGCAGAATCAATATCTCAATTTTAAAAACATCAACTATCCTCACTTTTCTTATATAAACAAGAAAATTTGCCCAGTATGTTATTATCATCGTGAAAATGAATGTTGATCATTTCTCCAATAATGTATGTGTTAAGAAAGAACTGCTACCGAAATTTACAAATATATATATATATATAAATATACTAAATAATCACAATAAACACGTGATGAAAAATAATGAAAGTATAAGCCACAAGGAAAAAGTAAAAAAACACAGGAAATTGCTCTAAGGCCTTTCAATTATATGTCATCAGAGAGCAACTAAATATTGATAACAACAAAGGTTACCAATTGTTACCATTGTTATCAATATTTAGTTGCTCTCTGATGGCATATAATTGAAAGGCCTTAGAGCATATTTTCTGTGGTTTTTACTTTTTCCTTATGGCTTATACGTTCAATATATATATATATATATATATATATATATATTAGTGTACTTCGGTAGCAGTCCTTCTTTTATACATGATTGGTTATACACGACTGAATATTGTCGGTCGATGATCTTCTTCTCCAACTTTTCAAGTTTGCGGAAAATTAATTTTTCGTTGTGAGAACAACGGTTCAGGGAATGAATTCTTCTTGTCGACGCGTTTCGACTGTCTTCTGCAGTCATTTTCAAGACACAAAACAGGTGAGTTACTGGTCTCCTTATATAGCCGAGAGTCAGGGGGGTGCTGATTGGCTGTGCTATTGTGGTTCTTCCTTCTCATTGGTTATTGGTTTGGCCTATTGCTGGGGCTTGTTCTCCGAGTAGCTTGAGTATTCTTGACATCCCAGTTTGTTGTCTGTTAATTATAGGGCTATTTTTGGATATTTCTATTGCTTCATAGATTGGGAGTCTATTGTAATCATTGGTTTGCCTGATGATGGAGGTGTTCTCTGTAAGGTCCTGGCGGGATAGGTCGGAATTGTGTGCTTGTCTGGTGTGGTTCTTTATAGCTCCTGATTGAAGGTGCATGGTGAGGCGTCTGGAAAGCGTAGTCTTCGTCATACCGATATACTTGGCGTTAGCCAGGAGCTCACACTCTCCTTTTTTACATTTGTATTCGTACACGACGTTGACTTTCTGCAGATCGCTGGTTGCGGTGATGGGGCTGTTTTTTATGACTAAATTTGTTGTGGTCTGGGGCTTATAATAGATATGTAATTTTATTCTGTCGTTGGGCTGTTTGCATTTTACGTTTCTTCGTATAATATTCTTAAGCGCAGCTTCATCTGTTTTATACTCCCTCGTGAACATATAATGAATATATATATATATATATATATAAATAATATGAGTGAATATATATATTATATATATATATATATAATAACCAGATATAAATAATCAAAGTACGAATTTTAGCAGAGTTCTTAGGTTATTCGCAAACGCCAATAATTTGTGCTAGGCAGTGCAGGGCATGATCGACTGTATACCTGAAACCACCCCACCCCCTCTCATCAACCACCCAACAGATGTCTCAACCCCAACCAGGAATAGTTCAGTTTTGTGCATTGACTCTCACACAATGTGACATTACATTGTAATACACCCTATACTTTAGTCGTAAGCTTAGTCTGATGATCGTCTACGAGACCGAAACATGTCGTTGTTTTATTGAAAATAATATTTAGTTAGTTCTTAAATAGCGTTAGATATAAATAGTGTTAAAATGAGTAGTTATGAAAAGAAAAATTTGGGCCAGTTGATTTTTTTATTCTCCGAGGAACTGTAGGAGCTTGTAGGACATTAGAGAAACTCTTAAAAAAGGTGACCAAGCAATTATGTGTTTCTATTTGTTTACATCCCTGGAGGAATAATTAATAATTTCAACTTTTTTTCTATTTTACTCTACCTTTTATATTTAAGGTGCAACGATATTTCGGTTATATAATAAACTGTTTAAACTATTTAATTAAATATAAAATTAAATTTAATGAATGCTGATTTTCTTAAGCATACATTATTTTTATATTAAAGCGAGTTCATAATGTTTATGGTAGAATTAGTAAAGTTGTTATTACTTTATATGACGTTCGCAAGGATGTATTTGATGTATCTAATTGTTTGCTGCAATACGATGGAATAAATGTCCGTTAGTCCCTGACATCATGTAGAATCAGCGTCTGCCCGATATTGATCTTCATTTCAAGCCAGTATTCCAAGCATATTATATATATATATATATATATATATATATATATATATATATATATAGTTCAATATAAACAAAGAAACATAGAGAAATCAGAAGAACACACTTACAGTCTCTAATTTTCGGTTTGAACCGTCTTCACGAGAGATAAGAGAGGGAAACCAAGCGCACTGGATCAGAGACGGTTGGAGACCAACAGTGTTGCCGCATGCGCGCCATGCGCATTGATACATAAATTGAAATTTATGTATCAATTTCTCTGTATCAATTTCCCTTATTTTTTCAATTTTTTCTTCTTTATATATTTATTGTTTTCATATAACATTAATTTATTGTAATTATAAATTATAAATCAATTATAAATTGATTCCTGTCTACCTTATTTTCTGTGAACGGGCGCGCATGCGGCAACACTGTTGGTCTCCAACCGTCTCTGATCCAGTGCTCTTGGTTTCCCTCTCTTATCTCTTCTGAAGACGGTTCAAACCGAAAATTAGAGACTGTAAGTGTGTTCTTCTGATTTCTCTATGTTTCTTTGTTTATATTGAACTAAATTTGTCCGTTTTGGATCGTATTTCCAACGAATAAAAGTATATATATATATAAGGAGACAAGATGATTTTGACAGAAATCCTAGAAAGGCATTATTAATTCATTGTTATTTTATAAAATTAACTTTTTTTTTCTTATTGTAGACTTTTTTTTATTTCTAAGTGGGGTTTTTTCGAGGATTCTTAAACTTCTTTATCATGGAGTAGGTCCTCCATTTTTTTTAAATATTCTTTTCTACGTAATAAACACCTTTACAGAGGAGGTGGTCGTAGGAAACTTTTGCTTGTGTCCCTCATAAGGAGGCTACCAGGAAAGCACCTTCCTTTTCATTTCACTTCCATTTCACTTTCCATTGTGATGGGGGAGGAGGTCAGTGGCAACATACTAGCTTCTGAAATGGTAGGTTTGGAGTTCAATACCCACTCTGGCCCTCAATTTATTTATTCAGAGGCGAATAAATCTGAGCACGTCGCCTTATAGATATGACTTTAAGCCGTTGGTCCCACGGCCTTTATGATATCCGGTACTCGTTCAAGATCCTTTCTCAAAAAACACTTCAGTTACGCAAAATGTAGGACTCTCAATGTAGAATCAATCTTCCTTCTGTGGTATCACAAAGTGCCAATATTTCGGTCTGTGTGTGTTCCCTTGTGAGATTGCAACTGTAAGCTAACCTAACTTTTGATCATGACTGTTAACTGTACATCAAATGCATTCAAGTATGTTTCAGCCTGAAGTATAATTATGAACCTTTTTTAATGTGTTTTGCCGTATATTAGAAACTTTTAACAATTCTGTTTATACATGGTGGGCTGCCTCTCTTGTTTCCCCTCAGAAAACGCAAGAGATATCTACCATATATCTACTGTCAGTCAATATATCTTCGTCAGAGTCAAAAACCCAACTGAGACACTAGATGCAGAATACATCTGGTGAGGGGTTGAGAAGAGTGGTATTTTAAAAGGGTGAAAGCGATGGTATGTGTCTTTGAAATACACATGTTCCTAATATGCTTTTCTTGAATTGTTTCAGAAACTCACAGTTGCTTGTGGCAAATTCGATGTGTAGTTCGTTTGAATGAGTTTTGATCCGGTTTAGAAGTACGGCAACATCCATTCTCACATAAAAGAATAAAGGTAAGTGCTCTTTTTTGCAAACTTTCTATTTATTATATATTATGTTAGGCTGAAAATCGTAGAGATAAGAAAAGTGGTACCATATGTTTTACCATTAATATCGCTTTATATTATTACTACCTAGATGACAGGAAGGAATAATATTTCTCTACAAAATAAATTCTACACTTCTTGCAGATTTTCATTCTTTGATTAATTTAAAAATCGTGTCATGTCAGACTGCTTTTGAAATTCAGAGACATTCCTACCCTTTAGTGTTATGTAATCCACCATTAGGTAATGATTTTCATCCATCCTAACTCTTTACTTCTGTGATTTGATATAGTGTGGTATTTGGGGGGGGATTTCAAAAATCACCTATCCACACAAAAAAAAGTTTATTATGAAAACTAATAACTTAGTGTTCTTCTTGAGATATGCACTAGCACCGTTGAGATGATAATCTACAAGAGTCATTATGGTAAACGGCAGATGTACACATGAAGAAGAACGCTCAGTGTTCTTAGTTGAAGGAAACGCATTCTTAGTTTCCTTGTTAAACATTTTTTTGTGTGCGGTGCCGTAATTCTTGAATTCCCCCAAATATCTTAGCCCTTTTTGAATTCAATACTTGTTTATTTGAATTACGTTTTGCTGATTTCATTGAATACTCATATTAAAACAAATTTAATAGTATAATCAATAGTATAATAGTATATTTTACTTTAGTTTTAACTCTTTTAACAATTTTCTTAATGAATTAACTTCTAGCAGATGTAACGTTTTACATAATGAATTAACTTCTAGCAGATGTAACGTTTTACATAATGAATTAACTTTAGCAGATATAGCATCTTTCATAAAGAATTAACTTTAGCAGATATAGCATCTTTCATAATGAGTAAACTTATAGGGGATATAGCATCTTTCATAATGAATTAACTTAATGTATATATAGCAACTCACTTAATAAATTAACATAAATAAAAAGATTTCACATAAACACGTGAAATAACAATCAATGATCAAACCACAAGGGAAAACAAGACTAAGATCTTTCAACCGTAACAAGCGGTCTTCGTCAGAGTCAAAAACCCAACTGAGGTTGGGTCAAAAACTCAGTTGGGTTTTTGACTCTGACGAAGACCGCTTGTTACGGTTGAAAGATCTTAGTCTTGTTTTCCCATTTCTTATTGTGGTTTGTTCATTAATAAATTAACATATAAGAGATATTCATATTTTTATTAATTTTTTACTAAGTGCTTTTGAAGTGTTATAAATATAGACTAGGCAACCAAGGTTGCTGGACTCTTTGAGCGTTATCTAGTCAAAAAACTCAACTCTGGCTCCCAACGTTTCGAACATTTATATTTTCCTTATCAAGGCTTACACTGAGTGTACGAGTTGTTACAGAAGGAAGTGTATGACATGATAATGAAAATATAAATTTTTGAAACGTTAGAACACAGAGTTGAATTCTTTGACCAGATAACCCTCAAAGAGTCCAGCAACATTGGTTTTGTAGTGTATTAAACTTTAACTGGTCAAAAATAAAAAAAATATAGCGTTATAATAATTTTCAAGAGCTTGTTTCAATACTTTAGAATTAAAGATTGACCAAAATATTATAGAGTACACTGAATCTAGTTTTTACCCAGAATGTCAAATTTTTCACCTCTGTCAGCATTTGTTACCCAAGTAAGTTTGGGTAACTTACATTTATTACCATGTGCCTTCATTCACCAACATCAGAATTAACAATTTTACAAAATTAACAACATTGTGTGAAAAGAAAAGAAACTTTTTATGTATATATCAATATTTCACATCAAACACGTGAAATATAAATCATCGTCCAAACTGCAGTAAGAAATCAGAAATATGGTTTAAGATCGTTCAACCAAAACAAGTGTTTTGGTCACTATCTTTGACTCTGATGAAGAACAATTGTTGTAGTTGAAAGATCTTAGTCAATTTTCTTACCTATATAGATCAAACTTTAAGAAAGAGAATAATTATCATTCTTAGTATATTTTTATCAATATTATTACTGTTAATATATTTGCTATGAAAGAACGATTCGAAACATATAAATAAAGTTCATTCGAAGTTTTATTCCAACGTGTTTATCTCTAATCTGGCAGTTCAGTGTGCAGTAACCTTTACTTGTCAAATGAAGTATTTAAGACCCGTAGTGAAGTCTCTGTAGAAGGTTATTGAGTATTTTTATAAGAAGATTGCAAAAACAAAGTATAGATTTTATTTTGTTTGTATGTTGTCAACATTGGAATAGTGATGTTACTACAGACATGAGCCACTATGGTTAAATAGCAAACAGTATAAATTAATGTTGGTGGTATTTATATTCAGTAGGTTGTTTGTTTTCTAAATGCCTACACTTATAAGGCTTTAACCTTGTAGGGCCGTTATAGGGGCGCAAATTGTGGCTCATTTATTATTTGGCACACATTTGGTTTTTGAAATGGGCGAGTCATATTTGGTTGTTGATTCTAGATTGGGAGTCCTAAATTTTGCATAAATCAAATGTATTTAGAGTTGGGGATCTTAACCGAGACCTGATATCGTGCAGGCTCGAGACCGATGGCTTAACGTCCTCTCCGAGGGACGACGTGCTCAGATTTATGTTTAAAATTCACTTTTTCTAAAAATTCTATATTTAAAAGACAGTTTATTTCCTGAGTTTATTAATCGATTACAGTGTAAAAATTCTATATCGATTTCTGATCGATTATAGTAGATTTAACATACGGACACCAGTACAACAATATAAAAACCAATTTCAGTATATCGATCTATGTTAATCATTTATCAATTGATAACGATTAATGTACAACTATTAATAATAGTTTTTTTCAATAACTATAAAGTTTAATTTTGTATAAATTCTGACCTTGGATTGATTCTGGAAGATTTTTTTACACAATACTAGTTATTCTGTTATACGCATCATAATGAAAAACATGATAACGAATGATAACAGAAACAAACATTTTCTCTCAATTGCTAACCTTAGAAAAATTAATTTTAAAAAAATTACTGCAAGAGACAATTTAGTTGTTAAAAGTCGAAACTCAGCTTATAATGACAACTTGGAGTACTTGTTTGATTTGCTTACTTGAGCATATATTGAGAAAATTTTATCCGAATCGAATTAAACAGAATGCTGTGAAGAAATGTTTTATTATACAATTTTAATTAAAGAAATTTGAAGATATTCCAAAGGTTTAATACGATATACAAGAAGAATAAAATTGTAATTAACTATAAATGCAAATCATATTTGTTAGAATTGTTTGGAGTGTTTGATCTCCAGTCTAGATTGCGTGGGTGGTTGGGGTGGGGGATTTGGGTGACTGTGGTTGGTTAAAAAAGTGGCGGGAAAAGTTCCTCTTCCTGTCGGCCGTTACTGATATTAAAGCAAAGTCCACTACCAGACCTATTATTATTTGACAAGGGATCTCAAAAGTTTCAATTAAACACTAACACAGCTTTACTGAACCTTGAAAATTATGTCAATATTAATTTAAACAATAAATAATTTATATTATACTAATCATTTTCAATAGTTATTTATTTTTTACAAGTAGTTCCAAGGGCTGTCGATCGCACCCTGCACATACTTAATACTAGTCCCTAGTAATGTTTATCCTCTGCTTCTTTTACATCACTTTCAAAGTCTTTTGTACGTAATAGTATTCTTTACTGAGTTCCATGTTGTTTATTGTTATCACACATATGTTTTGGTGTTATACCTTAACCCATTATATCCCAAGTTTTTGATATTGCAATTTTTATGGAAATGTTTTAACAGGTTGTTTAAATAGGAATTCAAAACATGTTGAAGCTGCATTTTAATGCTTACTTTTATAATTTGTTTTATAACATTCATGATTTTTTGAACTTTTAATATAATTTTTATTTTATGAGATGCCCTCTACAAATGAATAATCACAACTATTGCACCATCAGAGATTGAAATGTTTGATAGCTGTGTTGAAGCGTACGTTTTTTCTTGTAACTAAAATAACATACCTCTTGAAGGCTTTTTCATTAATATGTCAGTAAATGACGCAGATCTGTTAAACTATCCAAAATACAGGCATTTTAAAAGTATTGTGCTTTTATAGACTGTCCTAAAATGAGGACAATGGGATATAATGGGTTAATATCTGTGATATATACCCCAACATGTTCACACATCTGTGCAAGAAATAAGTTTCAGATAATAACAGAAACATTAGCATTTGAGATTTGACTTAAGCCTGGATGTCTTACAGAGTCCGAGTACTCTCCTATCAGACGTTAGAATATTCTATACATAATTTAATCGTCCATACATATAAATACACTTTTTCGTTGGAGATACTATCCGAAACGGACAAATATAGTTCAATGTAGAAAAAGAAACATAGATAAATTAAAACACACCCTTACAGTCTCTAATTTCCTGTTTGAACTGTCTTCAGGAGAGAGATAAGAGAGGGAAACCAGTGCGCTTGGTTTCCCTCTCTTATCTCTCTGCTGAAGACGGTTCAATTGAAAGATCTTAGCCTTTTTTTTCCCCCAATTCATATTGTGATTTGACCATTTATATATGCATATACATCAAATATATTACTGGTCATTATCATACAGTTAGTTTACCATCAATGGATAACAATATCAGCCAATGATTGAAAATAAAATTGTTTGTTAGTAAAAGGCGTAAGTAATATGTTTTGTTCGTTTAACATTTCTGTCGGCAGTTATTAGAAATTAAATTAATTAGTATAGTTAAAAAAACATCCAGCATCAATCCAAAGTTAATCAATACAAAATTAAACTTCAAGTATTTAAAAATACTTCTTTTTTTTTTTGTTAATTCAGATGTCGGTTTCATAGTAATACCAGAATTGCAAAAACTCTATTGGCTCGAAAAGTGGCTTTCAAATAATCCAATATTGTACCTTTTAGATATAATTATGTAAAGTTGTAAATAACCAAGATATATTTACTCTGAAAAGAATATATTTAAACATCATAATGTAATATAAACAATAAAATAATAAATAAACCAAGTAAGTAAGACTAACCTGAAAAGAATAAATAAAATTACAAAGTTATTTAAACTATAATAATATAATAAAGGATGTGAACATAGCACTTAGTCAAGTAAAACCTTCAAGTATAATATCCAATCTAGTATAGATATACAGGAGATATATCTGTATAAATAAAATAATGATTTTGTCTGTACATTGCTTAGAACTGACTCATTTCAAGTTTTCTTTACGTTTCATACGTGTCATATGGATGTTTAAAACAAAAACGTTTGTCACATGTAAACTCAGCCACCATAAGACATAGCGAGCTGAAACTTTGACACTGGATTTGTGTATGCCTAACTTAAAATACGGGCTCTAAATAGGTTCATAATTCAGTACAGAAGCGAAGTTATGGGGCTTTAAGCTGTATTTTCCTAACTTCACAGACAAGTTTGTTTTGAAAATACACAGGTGAAGGAAGTAGGTATTGTTAGTTGTTTTTATTTCCATTGAAGCATATGAATATATTGCGTATTTGACATCATTAAAAAGGTGTTTCCCAGATTTGAAGATGTACTATCTATTAAGAATAAATAGTTTTGTGAACGAGCAATTCTCAACCCTTAATATGAACAGGCAGGAAAAATCAACAAGCAAGTTCTTACGCTATATCATACCGAAGATAGAACTTACAAGTCAGTACAGAGAGTGATTAGTAATGAGGAAGCAGTTCATTATCCAACTGAATTTCTTGACTCCGTGACTGCTCCTGGACTGCCTGTTCATGAGTAAAAACTTAAAGTAGGAGCACCAATCATGCTGCAATTTAGTAGCAGTCACATATTTCATGTTACGAAACGTGAGTGCCCCAAAACTGTGCAACGGGACGTGACTCTGAGTTCGTGCTCTGCACGAACCTCTATATGCCATAGAGATGGACATAATGACTGGATGTGGTATTGGGGAGTCTGTGTGTATACCACGCATACCATTGATTCCGGTCGTCTACTTGTTTCCGTTGAAGTGATTGCAAAGTCCTTTGAGAGTCTATTTCGCAATGACGTTAACTAAGTCGCAAAGGGAGACTTTATTATCTAACCCAGGAATTCAAGTTAGCGAAACCAAGTTTTTCTCAGATGGTCTACTGTAGTTTATTTGCTCAAGAGTCAGAGATTCCAACTGTTTGTTCTTTCATGAACCTGAGGGTCAGACAGCTAATGTGGTGTGTACAGAGTTAATTTCATTTGCGTACATGAATATATTGCTTATTTCAGCTTATTGACAAGGTGTTTCCCAGAGTTCAAGATGTACTATCTATTCAGAATAAATGACTTTGTGAACGAGGAATGTTCAAGCCTTACTAATGAACAGGCAGGAAAAAACAACAAAAATGTTCTTACGCTATATCAAACCAAAGATAGACCTTAAAAGTCAGTAAAGAGAGTGATTAGTAATGAGGAAGTAGTTTATTATCTAACTGAATTTCTTGACTCCGTGACTGCTCCTGGACTGCCTGGTCATCAATAAAAACTTCAAGTAGGAGCACCATCATGCTGCGATTTAGTATCAGTAACAAATTTCATGTTACGCAACTTAAGTGCTCCGGGAAATGAGCAAAGGGACACGACTCCGAGTTTGTGCTCTGCACAGATGTGCGGTAGAGGCGGCCATCATGGCTGGGTGTGGAATATGGAGTCTGTGTGTATACCACGCATACCATTGATTCCGAACCATTGTCTGTTTCCGTTGAAACGATTGCAAAGTCATGTCAGAGTCTATTTCTTAATGACGTTAACTAAGTCGTAAGGAGAAACTTCATCTAACGCAGGAATTCAAGTTAGCGAGACCAAGTTTTTCTCACTTGGTCAACTGTAGTTTACTTACTCAAGAGTCAGAGGTTCCAACTGTTTGTTCTTCCAGAACCTGAAGGACAGACAGCTATTGTGGTGTACACCACCACAATTGGTCATAAAGAGAATGAATCAATGAAAGAAATGTAACCCTGTTACAATTAAAAGGAGTAGGTAAACGTGTAGGAAATAATTTATATGTCTTTGCTTTGAGTGACGTCATAAACAAGTCATTGGGCCACCAATGACAGTTAAATTAGGCGTCTGTAATGTTTTAATTATTCCTCAAAAATATGGGAAATTATTCTCTCAAGGAAAATATTAACTTTAAAATCACTTCAAATAGTAAGTACGAAAAGGTTCTCAGTTGTTTAAGTATTTATTATTGTTGTTTAATTTGTTTAATATTAATAACAAATGAAAATAATAAGCTTAATACTTGGTGACTATCTCCCGACAATATGGGAGATAACCTGTTTGAAATCTAGGTTATCGTCCTTTTTGGTTAAACTATTCTTTTTTTTTTTTCACATATTATACTCGTATATATCAACATTTTACATGTACTTGTGTTCCTTCAAATTTTCAAAGAACATCATTTTAAATAAGATATATCAACGAAATATAAAACGTATTTATCAAAAGTGTCTCAATAAATTTAGCTCCCAGATTCATTCAGTGATATGAATTTATTATAACAATGTTAGTCTAATTTGCTTAATATTGCACATTTCAGAATTATTTTATTAATAACAATGATATCTCTATTTCCTTGAAAATAAGAATAATGTTTTAAAGTAATTAAAATGAATTATAGATATTTAGACTTTGGATAGCCATATCAATATTTGGTACACTTTTGAACTTTTAGTTCATTACTATATTGTAATTTATAATTCTGACTGAAGAAATGTTAAATATTGTGGATGATATCTATACCAGTGTTTCAAGCAATTTTATTTAGTTTTTGAAAGAAAATGAAATGTGAGTGTATAGTCTCTTAAATTATTTGTTTAAATTAGATAAAATAAATTACAACTTTTCACAATCATTTTTAATTTCTCATTTTTTTCAGGTGTTGAGTTTTATTGATTCTGTGTATGATTAAATTTCTAAAATATGAAAGGAATAACATTAATGGCAATAAATTTCAAACATACTTTCTTTAGGAAGATACTTTTATTTGTTGTAATTATTTATTTTAGAATACACTTGATAAACGGAAAGACGGTCCAAACTGGACACAATAACAGTTCAAAATTGAAGATAGGTAGCACAGAAAGTAAAGAAACACACTTACAGATTCAAATTTTTGGGCAATCCGTCTTTAGGAGAAAAGAGAAAAGGTGACCAATCACGTTGTAGGCCCTTTCTCTTTTCTCCTGAAGACGGATTGCCCGAAAATTTGAATCTGTAAGTGTGTTTCTTTACTTTCTGTGCTATCTATCTTTATTTTAGAATAGTCATACGAGTAGATTGTTTGAATTCAGCAGTTATTGATATTAAAATTGAAACATTTCTTTTGATTTTAACTTATTTAACAATTCGATAATGAGTTATGCTGAATGAATTTATAACAGCTAATGTTATCAAACTTTATTAAAGTATACAAGTACGTTACAAGAAAAGTTTTATATGTGTTAATCATTATTGAATTGTGTTAGTAATTAATAACGATGATAAATCAACGTCATTAACGATTTAATATTAAGGATATATATATCTATATGAAAAATAGATTGTTCGATTGGACTGGAGACATTTTTATCATAAAGAATATAACACGGAACTTCTGAGACACCAGTCACTAGGATATTTCGACTTCCCTTGTCCTCATGTAGTTGAAGTGCTACGTTTTATTGTTTCATATTTTGTTAATATAATCGGTTATTGCTCTAGGCTCAGGGTATGTTTACGAAGATATACGAAACCTCAACTATAGGTGTTTGAATATTAGCTAGCACTTGATAAAACCTCGAGAAATTGAAAAGAAAAAATATACTGGCAATTATAGCTTATATACATATAGTATAGGCTTGGGACCATTATTATTCTTAAATAATTGTTATTTATTCAAAATCATATTTAGAATGAAGTAAATAGAAGGTATCTATTACCTCGCGTAGATGTTTTTCAAACTTATTGTTTGATACAATTTCTTCGTTTAATACCTTATTTTTAAAAGATTAAACTTCAAAGGGATGTACTTGCGACAATGCTTACAGAAGAGCTAAGCAAGTCATCTTGAGACAGCAATGTGTACTACTGTAAACTAATTTATACCTGACATTGTTTGAAATATCAAATATTCAAGTAGCAAAGCATCATTAGTGATACCATAACATGTAATCAAACAATGAAGATGTCACTATTGTACTTCGGAGTGAAGCTTCACGTCTTTGCTTGTTCTAATCCTTTTTTTTTGTTTCAGGTATGGCTGCACTGATGTCATCGTTTGGCATGAACTAGCTACTTTTCCTTATCTCAAAGACAAGTTTTTCATTGTGGAATCAAAAGCTAATTTTTAAATATTTATATAAAGGAAGCTAGTAACTTTGTTTTAGTGGACTCGAAGTTTGTAGGTTTTTAATAAGATTAGTAAATATAACACAACAAATAATTGCAGTATTCACAAAAAAAAATTTCGTGAAATTTTCTCTTTTGCACCAGCACTAAAGATGAGGGAAGGAAGAAGTTTGAACCCAAGTTGTGTTAATCTGAATATCATGTTTTTTGTATATTGCTACTATTTGTAGCAGTATACACTAGGGAGCAGATTGTTCGTTTGTGTCCTAGAGTTGGGTCAAATACCTCTTACTTCTTCACTACAACTACAAAATCAAAGGAAACATTGAGCCTTGTGGACTTGAGGTCGGAGTTCAAAAGATGACAGCAGTCTCAAAAGAAAAAGTTATAATAGAATCAAACCTTAAAGATGGCATTGATGAATTATGAAAAGAAATAAATAAAAAATGCTTACAGGAGAGCCATTTAAGAAATTCTGGCCCCGAATTATTATGTACGACATTCCTGAGGAAGTAAACATGAAGAATGCCTACAAGAGAATGAAAGAACAGAATTCGGAGTTATTTGCACAAGACAATATTGATAATAAATTCAAATACATTGTAAACAAGCCAAGTGCTTCAAACAGAAACATGGATGTACAGAGAAGCAGAGGTCGGCGTCTTATACAGGGTGACCCAAAAAAAACGGGCCCCAACTCTAATTAGGCCCCGTTTCTTAGTGTTTTGTCCGAATGAAATGAAACTTCGGTCATAACTAGTTTATTATATTCAAAACATCAAAACACTAGTGTCTTTGGCCTTTTTTTCTCCGTTCTACAGCATGTGTTCTAGATGGCCTCCATTTAGCTGCGTGCATTTCTTGAGGCTCACCACGAAGTTGTCCATGACGCTCTTACAGACTGAATTGGTAATGGCTCTCATCTCCTTCCTGATGGCTTCCTTGAGTTCCGTGATGGTTCTGGGTTTCCCTGCGTAGACTCTGGCCTTAAGATAGCCGCAAAGAGAAAATTTTGGTCCGGATTATGGGATGCCCACTCAAAATCAGTCTTGATACTGATCACTCGACCTCTAAAGTTCTCTTTCAGCCAATCTTGGGACTGGTTTGAGGTCCTGCTGGAACCAGAACTTGCTCATGAGCGACGGGTCTGGAGCTCACTCTTGAAGTGAATAAATAAAGGAGATATCACATAAAGTGTACACTGGACACCGTTTACGGTCCCGTATTTTTGGGTCACTCTGTATTACAGGTTCGTCCTACTCTCTTTGCAAAGTTGGAAGTACATGGTTTGAAAATGTTGTGGAATGTCTCCTGAGTTGAGAAATATATCTCAGTTCTTCGTTATTTCAAATGTAGTCATTTCACCCATTCTTCAAAGAACTGCACTAATACCACCACCTGTCCATATTGTTCTCAGATTTATGACTTAAATGACTTCAGGAAAAGGAGGATTACAAGAGATGGCGCACCATGGATACTGGGATTGCCCAACCCTGCTCTAACAAGTCACACGAGGTATGACGGATTTTTATGATATTGGTAAACGTTTGTAAACTGTCGTTTAATTCGCTTTTATTTTTCAGGAGAGATTAAAGAGGGAAACCAAGCGCACTGGTACAGGTACGGTTAGAGACCAACAATGTTGCCGCATAGGCGCCTTCTCACAGATAATAAGGTAAGACAAGAATCAATTTAAAATGAAATATTGATTTTAGGCAATTATCTGCTCTATTTTTTTCTCTTATATGTATATCAGAAACACATATGCTTACATGATAACACATGTAATACATTTGTAGAATCTGGGAACGAACTGTATGTTTTCGTCACAAATCTGCTATAATTTCCTCAAATTAGCGTGTATTTTTGTGGTCCGTGTGTGTGACGGGGCGAGGGGGTGTACGATATACCTGTCTACACACGCTTGCAAGTTTAGCTTGCAGCGGCAGTCTCACAAGGGAACATACATAGGTTGAACATTGGCTCTTTGTGAACCCACACAATAAAGATGAATTCTACATTGTGAGTCGTAATTGCCTGACTCAAGTGTATTTAGAGTAGGGAACTTTAACGAGCGCCTGACACCGTACAACCTCAAAACCAATGGCTTAACGTCCTCTCCAAGACGGACGAGGTGCTCAGATTTATTCACCTCCCGCGAGAATAAGTCTAGGGTCAGAGTGGGTATTGAACACTGGAAATACCGGTCCAGAGTTCAGCACGTTACCACTGGGCTATTCTGACCCCTAAGGCAACTAGACGAGCGGAAAATGAATTATTCCTTACAGATTTGGTTCAAATGAATAACTTATGTAAAACTCTTTCTTTCTCGCAGAATATTCAGAATTCTCAAAACAAAAAATGATTTATTCATATTAATAAATAAATGGAGAAGGAATGTTTGTAATACGAAAGTTTGAAATTAATACGTATTAATGTCTCAAATGTGATAATAGTGCTTTTATATCATTATTTTTAACTCTACTAGATATGAATTTTTATTTTTGTAGTTGATGTTAGTAAAATAAACACGTTATGGGGGTTTTAATTTGTGTCGAGTTGAAATATCAGTCGTGTGCTTGTTTGCTAGAAGTAATGAAGTGGGAAATGTTGTGACAGATTTAATGGCGTCTGTTGGTAAAGAATGACTTTCAAATAACTCCCCTCACCCACTCCATTATTCTAAGAAAAGGTCAGCTGCTGTCCTTTTCTCTATCAGTATTTCACATTCATTCCTGCCTGACGTGTCACGTTGTTTTTTCTTCATAAAGTAAGTGGTATTCAACAGTTTTAAGAATATTTTATGTTTTTTTATGTAAAATTCACTCCTTTGAGAATTATGTTCACGTTTGAAAATCGAAATTAGTTGAAATCATTCATTAGTATAAAGGAATATTTATTTAAATTATAGTTAATATTTATATAATGTATATGTAACATATGGTTATTAGTATAAAATCATTTATTTTATTTCATGCTAAAATAATAAATAAATTAATTGTTACTTTAATATAAGTAAAGTGATTGTGAAGAAATTCGATCTCAAGATTTTTACGGATTTACATCTTTTGAGTTCCCAAGAGTCGTTTTATGAAGTCTTTTCGGTTATGTCTGTCTGTGTGTGTGTGTGTGTGTGTTTTTTTTTTTTTTTTTTCCCACGGGCAGTACTCCTGCCATGGGGGAATTTATTTAAATAACAACATGCTCCACAATATGTATTACATGCAATTTTCTTCTTATGGCTATACAGTTCTACGAGTTACTCTATAAATTTAAATATGTTTGAAATATATACTACAAAGTTAAAATAATAATCACTTTCTATCAGTTTATGTTTTGGTGGTGGCCATGTGTCACCCTTCGCCATTACTTCTCGTATTAAAGCTGTTCTGGCAGGATACAAGCTCAGGCAGTCCCATAGCAGATGGTCTACAGTTTGTGGAGTTGTATTGTCGCAGGAGCAAGCTGCAGTGTTTTTTATTTGAAATCTGTGGAGGTAACTTTGGAATCTCCCATGACCGGTTAGGATTTGTGTTAGTTTCCAGTTTATGGCTAGATGGTCTAACTTTTTTCTTTTCTCAACTGAGGGGATAAATTCTCTTGAGTTTGTCCAGAGTACCTGCCGTGTGTGTGTGTGTGTGTGTGTGTGTTTGAAATACTTTATTTCAACATGCTCCACACAGAGTACTACATGTTGTTGTTCCAGTCATAATGATTTACAATAATTTTGTATGTACAATAAGTCTTAAGATATATCACTTTGATGCATTGTATAATACTTTTCTATATTATTTACAATCTATATGTACATTAGTTTACTTATTTATAAATTTAATTACAATATGATCATGTAATCATATGGTTATATAATTGTAAGTACAATATTTGTAAAGATAGAGCCATTAATTAAATTTAAATACACTAATCTAGTTATGTAATTACTTTATTCTAATATTATATGATATATTAATAATTTGTTGAATGATAATGTTCTATATTTATTTAATCATATACTGCAATATTCAGGCCTAATATATAATATAATAGAAATATATAATAATACAGCTGTATAATATACATTTTGTGTGTGTGTGTGTGTGTGTGTGTTTTAAATATCTTTATTGCACATGCTCCACTTTCAGTATTACATGTTCTTTTGAATATTGATTACAGTAGTATATTCAATTTTGTTTTTATATTAATCCATCAAACTTATATTTAATTTTATAATTACATTTTAAAGTACGTTATGTGACTTAAAACTATTTAGTTATTATCTAAAACAATTTCAAACATTTTATTTATATGATGATATGTATTAGTCCAAATGTCTTTTTCCAGAAGTTTTGATTTTTCTGGGGGCCACTTTCCTTTTAATATTGTGTATGTCTTCATAAGATGGGCTCTTGGTTGTTGTAGTCTACAGCAGTCCAATAGTAGGTGATCTATCGTCTGAGGTGTAATTCTGTCACATGGGCAGGCGTCCGTCGTTGTTAGATTAAACCGGTGCAGGTATGATAACATTTCCCCATGTCCTGACAGCACTTGGGTTATCTTGTAATTAATGCCGATATATGTCATCCTATATCGCATTCTCGGAGATGGTAAATACTGCCTTGTATGTGTTCCTACTGGAGAACAGTTCCAAATGGCCTCCCACTCGTGATACGTCTTTTCACGTGCCCAGTTGAATAATACTGAGTAGGGGAATTTTTTATATTCTATATCTCCGCTTCTCCTCCTTGCAGATTCTTTAGCCAGTTTGTCTGTCCGTTCATTTCCTGCAATTTTTACATGGGCCTGAACCCAGGAAAAATTGAAACTGACCATTGATTGCAGATATATGTCCTTCCTAATTGCTTCTATTAAGAGTAAATGGTTCTTCCAGTTCTGCAAGGAGTCGATCGCAACCTGGCTGTCAGTTAGAATGTTAACCCTACGACCCCTGCCAGGTTTTTAAGAGCCCACTCCGCTGCCTTCAGTATTGCCAGCTGCTCAGCTTGATTGTTTGTGCATATACTGTCGAGGGAATACCCTTCTTCATACAGTAATCTATTGTTCTCATACGCTACAAATGCACAGCCAACTTTATCACTATCTTTACTGCCATCTGTATAGATGTTAAATTTTGCTGCTTCTGCTTTTCCAAAATGAATCCCTTTTCCCTTTCCTGGATGAGGCCAAAGCGAGAAGTGCACTGGCCTGTCAAGTTTGGTGACATCAATGCCTTCTGCTTGTTCACTTCTCTTAATCCTCGCTATAAGATTATTCTCTTGTGCCTTTAAACAGATAGGTGGTATGCCTGCAATTATGCAAGCAGCATCATATGATATAGTTCGATATCCTTTGATTAACCTTATAGCAAAAAGTCTCTGAACCTTTTCCAGGTGTTTCCTGTTGCACTTCCTTCGTAGTGCCTTTAACCATACAGGTACCGCATATAGTAACATTGGTATAAAAGCACCATGATATATAATACTTAAAGCTGCACTTGACAGGCCCCAATAGACTCTGACTGATCTCGAAAGGGCATTCACGAACTGCCAGCTTTTGCCTGCCACTTGTTTTACATGTAGACTCCATGACAACCTTCTGTCAAATGTCAAACCCAGATACTTCAGACTATTCACTGACTCCATTTTCCTGAATCCTAGGTAAACAGGCACCTCATTGTATCTCTTTCTGCCTCTATACAGATGTAGTACTTTAGATTTGTCTTCATTAAAGGTGATTTTATTTTGTTTGAATTTCTCACATTTAAAACATTGAGCTACAGATACATGGTCCTCAGCTCTACATACACTCCAAAACAACTTTATCTTAGTGTCAATGAACACTTTTCGCACGCTGGGTGAAACCTCTAAAACCATAAACCTTACATCTCTTTTATTTTTAAAAATTGTTTTTAACACTATTTGATCATTGTCTTTGATTTTGTCGCCATTTTGTTTTTTAATAACTTCTACTGCGTTATCAAATGTAACCTCTTCAGGTATATTACATACTTGAATTCTAGGTAAATATTTTTGACACATCTCAGCTGATAAATCGTCTTTAGCGCAAGCATTGATTTCGCCACACAACTTTTCCAGATCTCATTTGTCATCTGACTGAAACAGTACTCTCCCTTGAGAAATTCCTTTCATACTCTTTATGCCTATTTTTAGTTCACAAAGATTTAATTTATCTTTAATCAGTTGTTTTACAGTCTCATTATTTTGTCCTTTCAAGGGCTTAACAATAGCCTTAAAGCTATTTCTTGATTTCTCGGAGTCTAGGTTTTCAAGAGGTTTCTTGGCAGCAATAACAGCATAACTTTGTCTTGGACTATCGTGCGGTGCTTTAAGCCTTCCATTTAACTCAACAATTTCTGTCTTGTAAATTCGTTGACAATTATTAAGTACTTTTATTGACTGAAGAATGTCTTTTTTCAAAGAATTCTTAAGGTATCCACTAACCTCAGTTACATTTTGTGATAGACATACAGCCTTTGTGAAAATTTCGTCTGCATTTCCTTCCATAATGGATTTAACTTTGTTTATAATTTCATAGATTTATTTATTTTTTTTTTCATCTATTTAAACAATTAAAAGTTTAAAATTCTTTCGAACTGGTGAAAACAAAATATTCTTCTTTACATAAAATAACTCCTGGAACATTGTGACGTATGTAGGCTTCTAGCTACAGCGGATATAAGGGCGCTGACCTACAGTAAGAACGCTAGACAGCAATATAACACCCCAATAATCCTATCACACGACACCCAATGCCGACAAACACACACAAGTCTTCTATAATTACAAACTGCAGAAATTCAGGGAATCACCAACTCAAACCTCTTTCATCGAAGAACCAGGATACTCAAACATCAGCACAAAGGAAACACAGATCCAACACCAAGCAATGACCGAACACTATATTCTGTGTGTGTGTGTGTGTGTGTGTGTGTGTGTGTTTTGGTGTTGGTGTTGGTGTTGTGTGTGTGTGGGTGGGTGGGTGAGTGTGTTAGCATTGATTGTTACCATGCTTCGGTCCAGAATCTTTGTTGGATCAAAGTGATAATTTACACAAAAATGGGCCCCATAGCGTAGATAATCCCTATGGTTTGGGAAGAATTATGTATGACGGGAAAGTCACTTTTTTTTCCAAAAACCAGTTTAGAAAACATTTTATTTTATTTTAGGTAAAATTTTTATTTTCTTCTTTATATATATAACTTTACAAATGTTTATAACATTTTTGTTTTTATATGGTAGATGTACTTGATCTACAATATATATATATCCGCTAATATATAGTTAATACCAAAACACAAGTCTTTTGAGTGGTCTCGTAGTTTAATCTAACACCAACTTCAAACATTAAGCAATTTACATTTTAATATTACTCTTAAATATATATAATTATAATTTTATGTATATATATATATACCCAAATATCTGTATAAATTTGAGTTGATTCGCTTCTTCTCCTGAGGATGACCACAATAACGGTAGATATATTGAAAAGTGAGTCCTTTGTTATTTTTCTGTCTATGTGTCACAGTTTATTTTAAGTATATTTATAGAAATATAAATCAAAGATTAGAATAAAAGAACTCGTAGTAACAACACACTACTCTCACTTTAATATTTCGATATCGTCGTCTTTAGAGGAATGAGAAAAAAAAGATCAATTCTGCTCGGCTGGCAAACAGCACTTATACATAAGTATATAATTATATATATGGCAACTCGTTTTTTAATATATATTGTACTGTACAACAAGAGTTGCAACATGAGTTGCAACGTTGTAATACATTATTATGACACAACAAGGTAATATAATGTAATAAAAACTGCAATAGAAATGAAGATTCGAATAAAAGAACACGTAGAAACAACATACAACTCACTTTGGGATTTTGACCTCTTCGTCATCAGGAGAAGAAGAAGGTAAGTTCTGTTCGATTGGCAAACAGCAACTTATGCCAGCCGAGTAGAACTTATCTTTTTTTTCTCCTACTATATTCATTATAAAATATTTTATATAATGAAATATTATAATGAATACAATTCTATTGTAATACTATAAGTACAAGGTGATTAATTTTCAGACCTTAAGTAATGACATTTTTTATCATTTCTTGGAATTATTTTTATATAATACGTTAGGAAATGTATTAAGTCTCTACACAAAAACGTTTATTACAAGAAACTAAACAACGAGTTTCGAACACTTGATGTTCTTCTTCAAGTTACATCTAGAAAAAAATATATATGCATTTAAGAGCTTTGGGAACATAGTGGCGAATTAATTAAAATGAATACCCCTATTCATTAATTAATTTAATGAAAAAGAACATCAAGTGTTCGAAACGCGTTGTTTAGTTTCTTGCAATAAACGTTTTTGTGTAGAGACTTAATACTTTTCCTAACATGAGTAAAATACCACACTATAACAGATTGCACAGTTAATGATTGTTTATATCTATATTTATGTTCCTCCAACCTTGGGTTGGAGATGGCTTAGCTTAACTGATATGAGAAATGCAATGCATAATGGACTCATTGTACACTTCATCTTTAAACAAACATGTTGTGCAAAATTTGTTTAATTTAAAATATCTCTGTAATGCAGTAGCAGTATTAAAGTCAATGGTCGTTGTCGATGTAAACATTTGTTTCCTTTCATTGTTACACGTTAATTCAATCCTATGCATATAATTATTGTAAATGTGAAAATCATTTTCGTCAACATAATAAAACTGGCTTGAATATGTTTTGCTAATTCATCTAAATATTATTATTATTATTAAGTAACGGCCTCTTCAAACTTGATACTTTCGTTACGAGGGCAATAGTCTCTTCTAAGAGGGTGACAGATAGCGGATAGTTTTTTACTCTTTTTTACTGTACTCCTTTGTTCCCCCAAACATCCCTCCCTGGACTATTGTCCTTTCCTGGACTTTCACTCTTTTAACTATGAAATCATTTATTCGATTAGGATGTCTTGAGAATTCTATGGCATACTTCTTAGAGAGTTATTCGATGGTGAATAATGATTATTAAATGATTGTGATATTCAAGTTATTATTCAACTGGTGAAGTTTTCCCTTTGCACCCGGTAAATAACCTAAACTACAACCAGAATTACTTGACTAATACTGGACTCTAAGAATTAATACGTATTCTTTCAGCTGAATGATTTTTCATACGATAACAACAGGTCAATCTTTAGGAAATTATGGGAACAGGATAAGTCAGAGTCTTGCATGCACACCTTAAGACTGGTAGATCACAAGTTCAATTCTGATTTAAATGCTCTTTTTATTCATCTATTTTATTGATTTTGTCTAACATGGATTGGGCCAGTTCCTTTTTCAGTTGAACACCTTTAGCAAGAAGTTAGTTCCTAGTATCAAATCTCTCAGTTTTGAAGATCGTGAATACCGAGACTGCAGTAAACTTTAATTACATTCACAAGTTCAACTAAATTTATTACCTATAGAAAATCAATGTTGTTAAGAAATATTATTGAATCGTCTCTAATTAAATTTAATAGATCAAATATTATAAACATTAGTAACGGTCTCTTCAAACTTGATACTTTCGTCACGAGGGCAATAGCCTCTTCAAAGAGGGTTGACAGCTAGCGGATAGTTTTTTACTTTTTCTTACTGTACTCCTTTCTTTCCCTAAACATCCCTTTCTTGACATTAGTCCTTTCCTGTGCTTTCACCCTTTTAAAATACTACTCTTCCCTCCCACTCTTCTCAGCCCCTCACCAGATGTTTCTGCATCTAGTGTTTCAGTTCGGTTTTTGACTCTGACGAAGACTTGTTACGGTTAAAAGATCTTAGTCTTGTTTTCCCATTTCTTATTGTTGTTTGATCATTGATTGTTATTTCAGTGTTTATGTGAAATCTTTTTATATATATATATATAATATATTTATATTATATGTTTCATTAAAGTAAACAGCAGCCTCTGTGTTAACAACGAGGCTTAAATTTAAAATGAGGCTTTAATGAAACATGTTTACGTGAGGATTTGCTGCCATCATACACAAATATGTATATATATATATATATAAAGTTGAGCCTTCGTATGAATGGTCATAGGGCTTCAGTCGGTCAACGCAGTAACTATCCTGTAGCCATCCATGCGAACTCGCATGGGCTCAGTTTCAATGACTGTTTCAGGGTTCAGATCCTGAAACAGATCCCCGAATCCAACAATAAAGTCACCCTAAGAGCTTCAGAGGAGGCATACATATGCTTACTTGATGCTCGCTCTTCCCCCGGACTCAACCTCAACCGATAATTTATTTATGATTTATTTATTTTTTATTTATTATTTTTTTCTTTATTAATTTTAATTTGATTTATCTACTTTTTTATAATTTTTTATAGTTATAATTTTTACTCGTTCCTTTTACGTCTTAATTTGGCTCTTCATTTCCTTCCCTCCCTTCCGCCGCTTGGTGGTAAGTGGTGGGGTACTGGCTGCGGTCTCCGAGTTCAGTACCGCTCTGTCTTCCTGTGGGACTCTTCGCTCTTCGCACTTCCTGATGACGACGATTGTTGAAATATCGATGTGAGTTATGTCTGTGTCTTTCTGTGTGTTTCCTTCGTTTTTTATTTTATTTTAAAAAAAGTCCGCTGGACCGTTTCTTTTAATTGTGGTATATATATATATATATATATATATATGAAAGATTTCACATAAGCACGTGAAATAACGATCAATGATCAAACCACAATAAGAAAATGGGAAAACAAGACTTGATCTTTCAACCATAACAAGCGGTCTTCGTCAGAATCAAAAACCCAAATGATGATGAATACCATGTGCGATACCTACTCCTATTTCTGTCATTTGGGTTTTTGACTCTGACGAAGACCGCTTCTTACGGTTGAAAGATCAAGTCTTGTTTTCCCATTTTCTTACTGTGGTTTGATCATTGATTGTTACATCACGTGTTTAAGTGAAATCTTTATATATATACACCTTCACTAATATATATACATATGCGTTTAAAAAATGAATGTCCGATTTCACACTATTTAATTTGTTAGAAAATGTTTCTAATTTTCTAAAAATCTTTTTTACCTCTGGGTTTCTTATCTCATGAATTAACTCTCCATATTTCTTTTCATTGAATTTATTCTTCGACATGTTTCAGTGCTACAATCACCATCGTCAGGAAAATGTTATTAGCATAATTAATTATCACACATAGAATAAAATAAAATAAAATAAATTGGAACTATTACACTTGATAAACTAAACATTACTTCATAACAGGTTGCAACGTCTGGTTTAGGGAATCAGTCAGGTTACGTCAGGTTGTTTTAGTGACTGAAATGGCTCTATGTGTGACATCATCTGGCGTGTCTTGGTATGGTTGGGTACTACGAGTATATATATATATATATATTAGTATATTTAGGAAGCAGTCCTTCATTTATACAGGTTTGATTAAATAATACGCCATATTTACGGTTGATTAGTTTCCTTGTGTATTTCTCAAGGGATCTGAATAATCTTCTTGTACAAACATCTAAATTGAATAGAACATTACCAATGGTTCCATTGTCTTTACATCTTGCATTTCCACTAATTTTACTATTGTTACAATAGTCACAACTAGTACTATTACTATTACTACTACTACTATTATCACTACTACTATTATCACTACTACTATTATCACTACTATCGACATGTTTCGACTGCTCGTCAGTCATCTTCTGATAATGAATCATTTATTTTATGTCATAAATAAATAAAACATCAATTGAAGTTATATACAGAATGAAATATATTTAAAAGAATCAAAAATCGTAAATTGAAATATTCAATTTATTTACCCAGCATAAAATAACATTAATGAAAGGAATGTGTCTTTATATTATTACCTTAGAACATTCGTATTTATCTGACAGTTGTGTTCAAGTTTGTTTCTAAAATTATTCATTTTTAACCTCTAATGTAGTAGTTTATTATATATTTGTTACATTTATTTAATGCATTTGCAGTACTGTCATCAGCGAGCACGCAAGCATCTGGGCTACTCTGGCTCCATGCCTTTATTTTATTACCAGTGTTTATATTTCACAATTTTTAAATTAATTTTTTTTTTTTACATTTATTTATAATACATTTGCAGTACTGTCATCAGCGAGCACGCAAGCCTCTGGGCTACTCTGGTTCCATAGCTTTATATTAGAAATAGGTAAAACCGTCATACCTCGTAAGATGGCCATGCTATACGAGGTATGACGGTTTTACCGTTTATATTATTCAAATTTTAAATTCAAAAATTTGTTTGTTACGTTTATTTTTAATATATTACTGCTACTGTCATCGGCGAGCATACAAGCCAGTGGGCTACCCTGGGTTGATACCTTTAGTTTATTCCCAGTGTTTATATTACGCAGATATTAAATTTGAAAAAAAAATGTTTAATTACTTGTAACCTGCAAACTACCTGCCTTTGACGGAATCAAAAATTCGATTGTACTTGGTCTTCCAAAACATTAGAAATTGTAGAATTGTAGAAAATACGATTATTAGTGTAGTGTTAAACAAATGCTTCTATATACACCACATTAGATGTCTGTCCTTCAGGTTGATGGAAAATCACGTGTCTCGTTGCACAGTTTTGGGGCACTCACGTTTCGTAACATGAAATTTGTTACTGCTAATAAATTGCAGAATGATTGGTGCTCCAAACCAACTTTAAGTTTTTACTCATGAGCAGGCAGTCAAGGAGAAATAAATTCAGAATCAAGAAATTCAATTAGATAATGAACTGCTTCTTCATCACTAATCACTCTCTTTACTGACTTGTAAGGTCTTTCCTCTTTATGATATATGGTAACGTAAGAACTTGTTTGTTGATTTTTCCTGCCTGTTCATATTAAGGGTTAAGAATTGCTCGTTCACAAAACTATTTATTCTTAATAGATAGTACAGTCTCAACTCTGGGAAACACCTTTTCAAAGATGTCAAAGACGTAATATATTCATATGCTGAAATGAAATTAAAATCAACAACATACCTCCTTGCCACACCTGTGTATTTTCAAAACAAACTTGTCTGTGAAGTTAGGAATATACAGCTTAAAGCCCCATAAGTTCGCTTCTGTACTGAATTATGAATCTATTTAGAGCCCGTATTTTAAGTTGGACCTACACAAATCTACTGTAAAAGTTTTAACTTGATATGTCTTATGGTGGCTGAGTTTACTTGTGACAAAATTTTGCGGACAAATCGACAGAAATTTTTCTAAGGGTGGATTCGGTTTCTCCAATGTATGAAACGTAATGAAAACTTGAAATGAGTCAGTTCTAAGCAATGTACAGACAAAATCGTTATTTTATTTATATAGATTTCTTGTTAATCATGAAACCGAAAATGTTTATATCTACATATACCCATAAGTAGAAGTGGTGAAAATTTTATTCCTATCTAGGAAGAATCACTAGTCAGTCATTTGGAACTATCTGATTCCCGAATATCCTGCTATATCACACATGCTGGCATTTCGCACTAGCTACTTATGTGAAACTAGTTTTCCTTTTAAACTGCCATAGAAACCAAATACCGAAGTAGACTTAATGCTGGGTTAACTTCAGAATCAAACTCTCAACTATAAAGCCAAAAATGATTACAAAACAAAATCTGTGTTAAAATTGCTAGTAATTCTGTTTTATGTGTTATGCACTTGTGGAAAATATGGAAATAAAAATCTTTTAGTTTTGAATTTTTATTGCAGTGTTTTGAAAAATACACATTGTAGTAATATTACTTTTTTAATTGTTTTTAAACACACATACTATTTAAAAAGGCATATATTTAAATATATGAAAATATTTATATTATGATTGTATAAAATCATTAGAATCTGGGGTTCCCGGGAAAGTTACTAGAACCAGAAAGGGTTCCGCGCCGAAAACAGTTTAAAAAATTCTGGACTAACTGAACTAATCAAAGTTACGTCTCATCATGCTAAGACATATATATCTATTTGTTCATTGGTCATGTCCTATATTACTTGTCATCATTTTCTTTATGTATACTTTTACATGCATTGTATACCATACTTTATACATATTACCTCTATTAAAAGTTAAATGGAAGTTATTGTACGAGGGTCGTCCAGAAAATAAGTTCCGTTTTGGTCTGTAGGGCGGTAGGAGTGGTTTTTGCCAAATCCGGCAACACCGCTCGAAAGAGGAGAGGTAGGGGAATAGAATGAGAGGTGGGGGACCTCAGTCGGTCAATTATCAACGTCAGGGCAGGTAGTTGAAATGGAGCCCTTCATGTCACGTCCCGCCACCTCGATCCCGTTCCCTCTCGAGTTGTTTTGCGCGGAGTGATTCAATTTCTTTATGCACAGGGTTTCAAATCAGTTCAAATTCACGAACAGCTCATTTCTGTTTATGGAGAAGGTGTAATGAGTCAATCAATGGTGAGGAGATGGGTACGTGAATTTAAGGCGGGAAGACATTCACTTGAGGATGAAAGTGGGAGAGGCAGACCCTCAGTTGTGACGGACGAAATTGTCGCAGAAATCGACAATGCAATTCGCAAAGATCGTCGTTCAACCCTGGATGAACTCCACCTGAGTTTCCCAGACATCTCACGATCCCTCATCCATGAGATCGTCTCGGAAAAACTTGACTTTCGGAAAGTTTCCGCCCGGTAGGTTCCTAGAGAGCTGAATGTCTTCCCGCCTTAAATTCACGTACCCATATCCTCACCATTGATTCACTCATTACACCTTCTCCATAAACAGAAATGAGCTGTTCGTGAATTTGAACTGATTTGAAACCCTGTGCATAAAGAAATTGAATCACTCCGCGCAAAACAACTCGAGAGGGAACGGGATCGAGGTGGCGGGACGTGACATGAAGGGCTCCATTTCAACTACCTGCCCTGACGTTGGTAATTGACCGACTGAGGTCCCCCACCTCTCATTCTATTCCCCTACCTCTCCTCTTTCGAGCGGTGTTGCCGGATTTGGCAAAAACCACTCCTACCGCCCTACAGACCAAAACGGAACTTATTTTCGGGACGACCCTCGTAATTTGATCCATCAACATCAAACAAAGCATTAGTTCATGTAAATTTTTAATTTAAATGTTAGCATTAATAAAGCTAATCTAAAATAATTTCTTTACAATTCTTAAATAAATTTGATTGCAATTAAATTAACAATACATAATTAAATTTCTTAGTCTAGTTGTTTGATATTATTTTATTAATCATTCCTATTAATTAATTGAAATAGTCGATTTATTTCCTCTGCGTATTTTATGGTGCGTTTAAACTACTCACCAGTTAGAGATACACTTCTCTCAATTATTATTTGTAACATTCTGTAAAATGAGTCAACATTTAAAGTAAATTAAGTGGTCTTCAACTCGTTGCGGTTAGTTGATCAACAAAATTCTTGAAATGAATTTAAAACAAGTAAGATAAATATCTAATTAATAAAATAAATAATTAGAAATTATAAAGGATGATATTTTTTAAAAAATAATAATTTTAATTTTCTAGTTAAATGTTTGATCGAAGGTTAGGTCGTTGTAATGTTAAACCTATCAGCTTGCCGCCATCTTTAATTGCCATCTCCCATCTCGCTTCCACTCTCCCTCCATCTCTGTCACACATCCCCCCTCCACTACACGCTAGTATTCATATCCTGCTCTCTGTTTCTTCTCCCTCTTACACGCTATATCTCACCTTCCTCTCACACTTCACCTCTGACCTTTAAAACAATTAGTTAATTATAATAGTTTTTCTTTACTAATTAAGTAAAGTATAGTGATCGTGAAAAAATTCGATCTCGAGATTTTGACGGAATTATATGTTTTGAGGTCCCAAAAGTGGCTTTATGAAGTTTTTTCCGATGATGTCTGTGTGTGTGTGTGTGTGGGTGGGTGGGTGGGTGGGTGAGTGTGTTAGCATTGCTTGTTACCACGCTACGGTCCAGAATCATTGATGGATCAAGTTGATATTTTACACAAAAATGGGCCTCATAAAGACGAAGATCCCTATTGTTTGCAAAGAATTATGCATGATGGGAAAGTCACTTTTTTTGCCAAAAACCGTTTTCTAGAAAACATTTATTTCTCCTAAACTGATAACCCTAGAGTTTTTAAAATTTTGACATTATCTTTGAGGTTTCAAATGCAACAAACGAAAAATATATTCAGAATTTTAAATCAACAGGAAATATTTTTTTTTCAATAAAATGTAAAAATTTTGACTTATAATTCAATCTCAAACCTTGTGAGAGCGATACAAGCCATACTGTTTGACGGACAAAAATGAAACTATGCCTATAAATAGAACATTATATGGAAAATGAGTTGAGATATTTTTTTCTAATATTACATTCGCTAAAGGGGCGTTACAGTACGATTTGTGTTTTCAGAAAATGTTTTTTTGACGCTAAACGGTTCGTTAAAAAATAATGAAAATTTGACCAAAAATGGAACAAAAAATTAACAATTCATAAAAAAAAATCATGAAGTTTCAATTACGGGAAAGAGCAATAACGATATAAAAACTCTTTGTTTACCTTAGACTAAGAGATCACCTGCTATACTTGTCGAATTTTTTGTATTTTTTTACATTGTTTACATTGACTTAGAAATTTTTTGAGCGAATCCACTGAAATAAAATTGATGTTTCTAATGGAAAAATGAAAATATATTATTGACTTATAAGAGATGTAAGAGGAATAATATTGTGCAGGAAAATGATAACACACACTCAGAAAAAAATTCGTATATATGTTATTTGACAAAGGGGAAGGAAAATGATCTTATTAAATACTAAGAAGCCATAAAATTCCCAGTATAATAATTCTGTTAAAAACCAAAAATGTAAAAGATAATTCAAAATATAAATCTTTCGTTTAGAGATTAATAACTGTAATTATCGTACATCTTTAATTAACAAATCACCTTAAAACAACATTTTCTTCGCTGTTTAAGATGTTTTGCAGAGAAAAAAAGAGTATTTTACTGTTTCAAATTTGAAAATTTTACATTAATATTCAATGTAGAAGGATGTCAAGTAAACGATGTAAGAAATCTACTGGCTGTTTGAACAATAGCCATGTTCTCTTGTAGGATAATATTTCGTTTCAAGAAATGTTCACATTGGTTTTTCAAAAATGTTATTACTACTGTAGTTATACTAATGAAATTATTTGCAAATAATAAATTATTTGTGATGTACAAAAATAAGCTTATAAATTGATATGTCCTTCAATCACTCTCTGTACTACCTCACGAATGCAATGCTAATAATTATATCCCATTTAGATATTTATGTTAAGCTTAAATGATACGTTATGTTTTATATACTCAAGAAATTTGACATTGAGTTACTTATAGTAAAGTAGAGTGTAGGCCACTCCAGATTTTTTTTAATATATTACTGCTACTGTCATCGGCGAGCATGCAAGCCAGTGGGCTACCCTGGGTTGATACCTTTAGTTTATTCCCAGTGTTTATATTACGCAGATATTAAATTTGAAAAAAAAATGTTTAATTACTTGTAACTTGCAAACTACCTGCCTTTGACGGAATCAAAAATTCGATTGTACTTGGTCTTCCAAAACATTAGAAATTGTAGAATTGTAGAAAATACGATTATTAGTGTAGTGTTAAACAAATGCTTCTGTATACACCACATTAGATGTCTGTCCTTCAGGTTGATGGAAAATCACGTGTCTCGTTGCACAGTTTTGGGGCACTCACGTTTCGTAACATGAAATTTGTTACTGCTAATAAATTGCAGAATGATTGGTGCTCCAAACCAACTTTAAGTTTTTACTCATGAGCAGGCAGTCAAGGAGAAATAAATTCAGAATCAAGAAATTCAATTAGATAATGAACTGCTTCTTCATCACTAATCACTCTCTTTACTGACTTGTAAGGTCTTTCCTCTTTATGATATATGGTAACGTAAGAACTTGTTTGTTGATTTTTCCTGCCTGTTCATATTAAGGGTTAAGAATTGCTCGTTCACAAAACTATTTATTCTTAATAGATAGTACAGTCTCAACTCTGGGAAACACCTTTTCAAAGATGTCAAAGAGGTAATATATTCATATGCTGAAATGAAATTAAAATCAACAACATACCTCCTTGCCACACCTGTGTATTTTCAAAACAAACTTGTCTGTGAAGTTAGGAATATACAGCTTAAAGCCCCATAAGTTCGCTTCTGTACTGAATTATGAATCTATTTAGAACCCGTATTTTAAGTTGGACCTACACAAATCTACTGTAAAAGTTTTAACTTGATATGTCTTATGGTGGCTGAGTTTACTTGTGACAAAATTTTGCGGACAAACCGACAGAAATTTTTCTAAGGGTGGATTCGGTTTCTCCAATGTATGAAACGTAATGAAAACTTGAAATGAGTCAGTTCTAAGCAATGTACAGACAAAATCGTTATTTTATTTATATAGATTTCTTGTTAATCATGAAACCGAAAATGTTTATATCTACATATACCCATAAGTAGAAGTGGTGAAAATTTTATTCCTATCTAGGAAGAATCACTAGTCAGTCATTTGGAACTATCTGATTCCCGAATATCCTGCTATATCACACATGCTGGCATTTCGCACTAGCTACTTATGTGAAACTAGTTTTCCTTTTAAACTGCCATAGAAACCAAATACCGAAGTAGACTTAATGCTGGGTTAACTTCAGAATCAAACTCTCAACTATAAAGCCAAAAATGATTACAAAACAAAATCTGTGTTAAAATTGCTAGTAATTCTATTTTATGTGTTATGCACTTGTGGAAAATATGGAAATAAAAATCTTTTAGTTTTGAATTTTTATTGCAGTGTTTTGAAAAATACACATTGTAGTAATATTACTTTTTTAATTGTTTTTAAACACACATACTATTTAAAAAGGCATATATTTAAATATATGAAAATATTTATATTATGATTGTATAAAATCATTAGAATCTGGGGTTCCCGGGAAAGTTACTAGAACCAGAAAGGGTTCCGCGCCGAAAACAGTTTAAAAAATTCTGGACTAACTGAACTAATCAAAGTTACGTCTCATCATGCTAAGGCATATATATCTATTTGTTCATTGGTCATGTCCTATATTACTTGTCATCATTTTCTTTATGTATACTTTTACATGCATTGTATACCATACTTTATACATATTACCTCTATTAAAAGTTAAATGGAAGTTATTGTAATTTGATCCATCAACATCAAACAAAGCATTAGTTCATGTAAATTTTTAATTTAAATGTTAGCATTAATAAAGCTAATCTAAAATAATTTCTTTACAATTCCTCAATAAATTTGATTGCAATTAAATTAACAATACATAAAAAAATTTCTTAGTCTAGTTGTTTGATATTATTTTATTAATCATTCCTATTAATTAATTGAAATGAGTCGGTTTATTTCCGCTGCGTATTTTATGCTGCGTTTAAACTACTCACCAGTTAGAGATACACTTCTCTCAATTATTATTGTAACATTCTGTAAAATGAGTCAAAATTTAAAGTAAATTAAGTGGTCTTCAACTCGTTGTGGTTAGTTGATCAACAACATTCTTGAAATGAATATAAAACAAGTAAGATAAATATCTAGTTAATAAAATAAATAATTAGAAATTATAAAGGATGATATTTTTTAAAAAATAATAATTTTAATTTTCTAGTTAAATGTTTGATCGAAGGTTACCTGGCTGGAATGTTAAACCAATAAGCTTGCCGCCATCTTTAATTGCCATCTCCCATCTCGCTTCCACTCTCCCTCCATCTCTGTCACACATACCCCCCCTCCATACACGCTAGTATTCATATCCTGCTCTCTGTTTCTTCTCCCTCTTACACGCTGTATCTCACCTTCCTCTCACACTTCACCTCTGACCTTTAAAACAATTAGTTAATTATAATAGTTTTTCTTTACTAATTAAGTAAAGTATAGTGATCGTGAAAAAATTCGATCTCGAGATTTTCACGGAATTATATGTTTTGAGGTCCCAAAAGTGGTTTTATGAAGTTTTTTCCATGATGTCTGTGTGTATGTGATTGGATGGGTGGGTGGGTATGTTAGCACTGCTTGTTACCACGCTGCGGTCTAAAATCTATGATGGATCAAGTTGATATTTTACACAAAAATGGGCCTTCTAGAGTAGATGATCTCTATTGTTTCGGAGGAATGGGAGAGTCACTTTTTTTTTTTTAAAAAAAAATCGTTTTTAGAAAACTTTTTTTCTCCTAAACAGCTAATTCTAGAGTTTTGAAATTTTGGCATTATCTTTTAGATTACAAATGGAATAACGAAAAATTTGTCTCATAAAATGGTTTAATAAATCTATATATTGCACTCTTGAGCAAAACTTAATATCAGTTATAATTACTTTATCTTTGTGAATTGTAGTATCTTTCCATGCTATTGAAATGTGACGAATGGATTCTTTCCTCAAAAAGAGGAGTTATGTTTGTTGATAAATATCCAGTTTTTTCACTATTCTAGTCTAATAGTTCATATTTATTATTTTCAAAAAGTAGAAGCTCCAAACTATAAAAGTTTTAATTATTCTGAATAGATGGCTTTCGCTTTGATTTGAGTATGAAAACTGGCTAATTATTAATATATTTTTTCTCAATATACATTCATTGCAACCTTATAACAGAGTACAAGAAGCAGGAAAGAGATAGCACCCACTCAGAGAAAACTGCTATATTGACGCTCCCCAACTTACGAACGAGATACGTTCCGGACAGTCGTTCGTTAGTTGAATTTGTTCGTAAGTCGTACAAGTAATTTTTTTTATAGTAAAATGTATTTTTAGGCCTTATACAATTAACCTGTATGGGTTTATACTGCATTTAAACAACACTACATAGTAATAAAAATGTGGGGAGAGAGAGCGCGCGCATCAATTAAGGGGAATTGAACGAAAAAACCGTTTTTTTTTTCAATAGGGCGGTTTTCGTTTTCTTTTCATCATAAATGATGCTGTAGCACTGTATTACATGATTCATTTGGTTTGCAACCTTCGTACAGTGTTCAACATTTGGGTCCTGTTGCTCGAACATTGCAAAGGCTTTTTCGATATGAGAAAAAGCTCAATACAAAAACTAACTTACAGCATTTTGTTGTTTTTTACGTATTTATAAAATCTGATATATGTATTGACAAGTATGTTCGTATCTCCGAAGGTTCGTAAATCGAATGTTCGTTAGTGGGGGAGCGGAGCGTCTGTATATGATTTTTGACAAACGGGAAGGAAAATGATTTTATTAATTACTAAGGAGCCATAAATTTCCCACTATAATAATTTTATAAAAGACCAAAAATGTTCAACATAATTCAAAATTGAGATCTTTTGTTTGAAGATTAATAAATGTAATTAACGTACATCCTTAATTATAAATTATGTTAAAACCACATTTTTTCTTCCATTTTTTCAGAGAAAATAAGAGTATTTTCTAGTTTCATAATTGAAAATTTGACTTAAATATTCAATGTAGAAAGAGGTCAAGTAAACCATATAAGAAATCCACTGTGAACTAGTTGAACAAAAGCAATGTTCTGTTGTAGGAGATTATTTCGTATCAAGAAACTTTCACTTTGGGTTTTTAAATATGTTATTATTGCTTTAGTTATACTGATGAGTTTATTTGCATCAGTGTGTGATATACAAAAATAAGCTTACATATTGATAAGTAGATCAATCACTTTGTGTACTATCTCAGGAATGAAAGACTAATAAACATCTCCCATGTATTTTACATTGTTTACATTGACTTAGAAATTGTTTGAATGAATCCACTGAAATAAAATTGATATTTATAATGGAAGAATTTAAATAGATCATTGACTTATATGAGATATAAGAAGAATAGTATATTTGGTTCTTAAAACTATTGTATTTGAATGTATCAGCACACCATAATTGAACATTATGGTAGTTTTGGTTACAAAGATATGATGCAAAATAGTACTTCTAAAGAGATAGAGGTGAGAGAATGCATGAGGAGTTCTATTTTTTATTTCTATTATGAAGTTCTTATAAGTTGTGCAATCCGTAACTGTTTACTCATACGACACAGTATGAGTGTATTGTATTGTATTGTATCTTTCTATACAAAGGAAGTTTCTTATTTATTTAAACTAAGCGTTTTGAACACTTCGTGTTCATCATCAGGTATCATCCAATAGGAGCAGTGGAGTGTCACAACTAAGAATTTCTTACGATTACAATTATCTATTACAAATTTTCTATTCAAATATAATTACAATGTGATATTGTCACCTTCAAAATAGTTCCCTTCGGAAGCCACACAGCGCTGGAGACGGTCCTTCCAATCGTTGTAGCATTGCTGGAACTCGGATTCTGGAATGGCCTTCAGCTGGTCGGTTACACCAGTTTGTATGTTTTGTAGTGTCCCGAAATGAGTTCCCTTGAGGTGATTTTTCAATCTCGGGAAGAGGAAAAAGTCACAAGGACTCAATTCTGGTGAATAAGGAGGCTGAGGAGCAACAGGAATGTTTTTACTGGCCAAAAACTCGTTTATTGAGATGGCAGTGTGACAGGGCGCACTGATGGAAATTTTTCTCATCTCCAATTCATTGGTCAAAATGTGATGAACGGAGGTGTGATTCAAATTCAACTCTTCCCCGATCATTCTGACTGTCAAGCGTCGATCTGAACGCACAAGGTTCCGTACTCTGTTGACATTTTCATCGGTGTTTGCACTTGAAGGCCTTCCGCTTCGTGGTTCATCTTCAATCGACTCTCTTCCTTCTGAAAATTCCTTAAACCACCGAAAAACCTGTGCCCTTGATAAAACACGTTCTCCATAGGCCTCCTGAAGTTTTTCAAAAGTTTCGGTTGCATTATGTCCAAGTCTGAAGCAAAATTTGATTGCACACCGCTGCTCAACTTTGAGGTCACTCATTTTTAAAACGCTCAAGAAAAAACCATTTCACGAAAACCAACGCTACGGACAAACAAATGACTGTGGCGAGTTCAGATTCATACTGGAGGCGCATCACACGTGCACCTGACGCTACTCAAGGCCACGCGTCTCCAGCGTTGCCAGATCGAAAGCGACGTTGCCAGTCTCACTACTTTATTTACACACCTCGTACGTAGTATACTTATAAAACTCTGATGCCGATTTTGTTTATTTGATTTCTTGCCACCGTGCATTGTCTCAATAAATAATAAAATATCAGAATAATTTTAACCGGTTTTATATTTTCTGGTTAATATTAAACCCTGATCATACGTCACATCCTTTGAATGCCCCAAATTTCTCTGTACGTATAGTATAGATCTGGGTGGGTGACACTGTGCTCAACAACAACAAAAATAGTACAACTCCCACTTTTCCTGAATTATCTCAGACATCGCAAAACATTTTCTTCGCAGCAGGTTTTGAGAGAGCCATCACTGAGACTGGGTGACAATTAGTGGTTGAGACACAGGTCAAAAAAATTTGACAACTCCACATCTACAACTCATATAAAACAAGATTATAAACGGTAGAAAGTTAGGCCGTAAAAAATGTGAAGTCGTATTACTCAGTAATTGATTTATTGATTACTAGCAAATGTACCCGTCTTTGACGGAATCAAAAATTCTATTATACTTGCTATTCCAAAATATCAATTATAGTATTATACTAATACTACAATTAGAAGTTATAGAATAGTAGAAAATACCATTATTAGTACAGTGTTAAACATATGCCTCTGTATACACCACATTAGCTGTCTGCATTTCAGCTTCACGGAAGAACAAACAGTTGGAACCTCTGACTCTTGAGCAAGTAAACTATAGTTGACCATGTGAGAAAAACTTGGTCTCGCTAACTTGGATTCCTGTGTTAGATAAAGTCTCCCTTTGCGACTTAGTTAATGTCATTGCGAAATAGACTCTGACAGGACTTTGCAATCGTTTCAACGGAAACAGACAGTGGCTCGGAATCAATGGTATGGGTGGTATACACACAGACTCCACATTCCACACCCAGTCATGATGGCCGCCTCTACGGCATATCTGTGCAGAGCACAAACTCCGAGTTGCACATTTCCCGGGGCACTCAAGTTGCGTAACATGAACTTTGTTACTGATACTAAGTCACAGCATGATGATGCTCCTACTTGAAGTTTTTACTCATGAGCAGGTAGTCCAAGAGCAGTCACGGAGTCAAGAAATTCAGTTAGATAATGAACTACTTCCTCATTACTAATCACTCTCTATACTGACTTATAAGTTCTATCTTCGGGTTGATATAGCGTAAGAACATGTTTGCTGATTTTTCCTTCATGTTCATTAGTAAGGTTTGAGCATTGCTCGTTCACAAAGCCATTTATTCTGAATAGATAGTACATCTTGAACTCTGGGAAACACCTTGTCAATAAGCTCAAATAAGCATAATATTCATATATTAGCATTTTGCTATAAGCAAATATTCATGTACGCAAATGAAATTAAAGTCAACTAACCATACCTAATTCCTACACCTGTATATTTTCAAAATAAACATGTGTGTGTAGTTAGCCAAACACGACTTAAAAGTTCATAACTTCGCTTCATCATTGAATATTCCATCCATCCAAAGATTAGATTTTAAGTTAGACATACACAAATCTACAGTCAATGTTTCAGCTTTATATGTCTTATGGTGGCAATATTTTGTGGACAAACCGACAGACAGAAATTATTCTAAGGGTACATGTGGCTACTCTGAAGTATGAAACGTAAAGAAAACTTGAAATGAGTTAGTTCTAATTAACGTGCTCCCAAAAGCTAGTAGTCAAAAGCTAGCACGCAAGCCACTGGGCTACTCTGGTCTCATACCTTACATTATTACCAGTGTATTTATTAAGCAATTATTAAATTAAAAAAAAGTTTACAGTTATATATAATACATAGCAAACGTACCCGTCTTTGACGGATTCAGAAGTTCCGTCATTTTTGGTATTCCAAAATGTCATTCGAAATTATAGAACAGTAGAAAATACCATTATTACTACAGTGTTAAACAGATGCCTCTAAATACACTACATTAGCTGTCTGTCCTTCAGGTTCATGGTAGAAGAAAGAGTTGAAACCTCTGACCCTTGAGCAAGTAAACTACATTTGACCATGTGAGAAAAACTTGGTTTCGCTACCTTATATTCCTGCGTTAGATGAAGTCTCCCTTTGCGACTTAGTTAACGTCATTGCGAAATAGACTCTGACCGGACTTTGCAATCATTTCAACGTAAACAGACAGTGGCTTGAAATCAATGGTATATGTGGTATACACACAGACTCCCCAATACCACATCCAGTCATGATGTCCGCCTCTATGGCATATCTATGTAGAGCAAGAAACTCAGAGTCGTGTCCCGTTGCACAGTTTTGGGGCACTCATGTTTCGTAACATGAAATTTGTTACTGCTACTAAATTGCAGCATGATTGGTTCTCCTAATTTAAGTTTTTACTCATGAGCAGGCAGTCCAGGAGAAATTAATTCAAAGTCAAGAAATTCAATTAGATAATGAACTGCTTCATCATCACCAATCCAATCTCTTTACTGACTTGTATGTTCTTTCCTCGGTATGATAAAGCGTAAGAACTTGTTTGTTGATTTTTCCTGCCTGTTCGTATTAAGAGTTGAGAATTGCTCGTTTACAAAACTATTTATTCGTAATAGATAGTACATCCTCAACTCTCGGAAACACTTTTTCAAAGATGTCAAATACGCAATATATTCATATGCTCCAATGAAATTAAAATGAACTAACAATACCTACTTGCTTCACCTGTGTATTTTCAAAACAAACTTGTCTGTGAAGTTAGGAAAATACGCTTAAAAGCCCTATAACTTCGTTTCTGTACTTAATTATGAATCTATTTAGAGCCCATATTTTAAGTTAGGCATACACAAATCCAGTGTCAAAGTTTCAGCTCGCCATGTCTTATGGTGACTGAGTTTACTTGTGCCAACCGTTTTTGCTTTAAACGTCCATAACTTCACTTCTACGTTAAATTTCCAAATAATTCAGAGCCTATATTTTAAGTTAGATCTACCCAAATTTACTGTAAAAGTTTCAACTTTATATGTCTTATGGTAGCTGAGTTTACTTGTGACAAAGTTTTGCGGACAAACAGACAAACCGACAAACTGACAAACCGACAAACCGACAGAAATTTTTCTAAGGGTGGATTGGGTTTCTCCAATGTATGAAACGTAAAGAAAACTTGAATTGAGTCAGTTCTAAGCAATGTACAGACAAAATCATTATTTTATTTATATAGATTCACACTGCCTGTTTGTCATACTCTTTTTAATTGACTAAATGAAAACCAATGACAGACGCTGATTAAAGATCCAAAAAACATAGTGCCAACATTTATTCATCCGCCATCTTTGATTTTACACAGTGCATAGAGAAGCAGGCAGTAAAGGTGATGTTTTATTATTTCCGTAATATTTTGTCAGTCAAATTACACTTTTTTTTTTGTAAATGCTAGATTTTCAATAGCGGAATGTTTGAAATTGTTTATTTTTAAATAGAAAATAAAGGACTAAATTAAATAAATAATTTATTTATTATTAATGCAGCACAGCTATCTCATTAATGGTACTATTGATAAAATGTATTTTAATTTTCCCTTTTTTATTTGTTGTTCATTTTATTTTTGTCTCTCACCAAAGGGTCGCGATGTAAAAAAGGTTGAAGATCCCTGAGCTATTCGAATACTGTCATCTTTCATTTCAGCATTGAATAACTATCTGCACTTCTTACTTATAATTTATCAAGTTGAATTTTTTTCTTATAATAACTTTTTTGATAAAAAATAAACAGTTAAACGTTGACGAGAATTTTGCCCCTATCATTAAGACTTGATATAGTTTCCACTGTTATTTTTTTAATATTTTAATTATAATTATTCCCTCATATATATGTATTCTAATTAATAATTTCCTTGTTTATAATAATGACGGTTAGTTAATAATAGTAATAAGGTGTTGGCAGTAACCTTTTCTATATTCTTTTTTTTTGGAATTCATTTTATAAATAATGATAGCCTCTACTGAATTTAGTATATTGTTCATTACTTTCCTGTAATATTTACAACTACCATAGCTTGCTTGTTAAAATATTTATTTCTATATCATTTTATTATTATACCGAATATTTTTTTAAGAACTACCTATTCAAAAGGGAATAAAAATCTATTCTACCTAATTAATTTCACTACTTATATGGAGTTCATACACTTTGTATGGTTCATAGACAGATACGTAAAGTATACTGATTCTATGTAAAATGGGACAGTTTTTGCAGAAGTCTTAATGTTTGTTTGAAATATTAATGTCTGAAATGTGATAATAATGCTTTTATATAATTATTTTTCACATTTTACTAGACAAGAATTTTTATTTTTGTAGTTGAAATTATTAAAATAAATACGTTGCAGGTGTTTTAATGCGTTTCGAGTTAAACAGATCAGTCGTGTTCTTGTTTCCTAGAAATAATTGAAGCGTTTGGAGTTGTGAGATAATGGCGTCTCATAATGAATGACTTGCAAACAGCCCCCCCCCCCCGCCATTATTCTAAGAACAGGCCAGCTGCTGTCCTTTTCAATAGTTTTCTATTTCTCAATTCAGTATATTTCACTTTCATTGCTGCCTAATAACCCGTATGGTGTTTTTAATCATAAAGTAAGTGAATTTTCAACAATTTTATGAACATTTTAGGGTTTTTTTTTACGTAAAATTCACTCCTTTGCAAATTATTTTCACGTTTGAAAAATGCTTGAAAATCGAAATTAGTTAAAATCATTCATTGGTATAAAGGAAAATTTATTTAACGTACAATTAATATTTATTTACTGTATATTTAACGTGTGGTTATTTGTATAAAATAATTTGTTTTATTGAATAGGTTTGGTTAGGTTGTAGCAGAGCCTGTCCTACGAGAGATCAAACACATAGCATTATTTTCATTAAATACCACACAATTACGGATTGCACAACTAATGACATAGCATTCTGATACCACACAAATAAAATTCCACATTGGGAGTCCTGAATTATGCCCAGTTCTAGTGTATTTAGAATAGAATTTTTGAAAGAGCGTGTGACATAGAGACCGACGTCTTAGCGTCCTCTCCGCAGGACCATGTGCCTCCCTCACTCGATTTATTCACCTTCCGCGTTAATCATTTGTGGTTGAATAACATTTTCCTGTATAACACGTTTTTGGTTATTTCAAATTAAAGTCTTAGTTGTAGGATATTTTTCCTACTTAGTTTCCTTGATGGTATTTTTTAAGTTAAGATGTAAAGAAAGAAAATCTAAAAATGATAGCAGTAATACATAAAAGTTAAGAAAAATGTATAACTAAATACAATCTGGAGTGGCCTACACTCAACTTTACTATAAGTAAATATAATATCAAACTTTTTGGGTATATAATGTCCCATGTAGACATAATATAAATACCTTTATGGAAGATGTTTATTACTATTTCATTCCTACAAACAGCAACACGCACAAATACACAAACGCACAATCACGCACACACACAAACACGCACACACACAAACACGCACACACACAAATACGTGCAGGCTCAAAAAAGGACACGCACTAATACCCAAACTACAAACACGTATGCAAAAACATTCACACGAACAAAAACACACACCCACAAATCCGACACGCACAAACACGAACACTCACAATTACGAACACGCACAAACAAAAATAACAAGTGCTGTTCTAGGGGAGCAAATTATGGCTCATTTATTATTTGGCAAACATTTGGTTTTTGAAATGGGCGAGTTATATTTGGTTGTTGATTCTAGATTGGGAGTCCTAAATTTTGCATAAATCAAATGCATTTAGATTTGGGGACCTTAACCGAGACCTGATATCGTGCAGGCTCGAGACCGACGGTTTAACGTGCTCTCCGAGGGACGACGTGCTCAGATTTATTCACCTCCCATGTGAATAAATCGAGGGTTAGAGTGGGTATCGAAGCCAAGACCTATTATCAGTTCAGAAGCGATTGCGCTAACCACTGAGCTACGCTGGCCCCTATATATTCAGTAGGTAACATGATGATCAAGCAAAGCCGACAATCAATCAAAACTGTGAGAGCTTTGGGGTCACATAGAGACTTCGGAAGGCGAGGCTTGCACAGAGACATGTCAGCGTACACTAAAATGTTTTATTTAAAACATTTTCTAATACTTATTTTATATTTAAAACAGTTTATTTCCTGGGTTTATTAATCGATTACAGTGTAAAAATTCTATATCGATTTGTACATAGATTTGAACGTTTCTGATCGATTATAATAGACTTAGCATAGGCACACCAGTACAACAACATAAAAACCAATTTCAGTATATCGATCTACGTTAATAATTTGTCAATTGATAACGATTAATGTACAACTATTAACAATAGTGTTTTTCAATAACTGTAAAGTTTAATTTTGTGTAAATTCTGACTTTCGATTGATTCTGGAAGTTTTTGTTACACAATACTAGTTATTCTGTTATATGCATCATAATGAAAAACATAATAACGAATGATAACAGAAACAAACATTTTCCCTCAATTGCTAACCTTAGAAAAAATTATTTTAAAAAAATTACTGCAAGAGACAATTTAGTTGTAAAAAGTCGAAACTCAGCTTATAATGACAACTTGGAGTACTTGTTTGATTTGCTTACTTGAGCATATATTGAGAAAATTTTATCCTAATCGAATTAAACAGAATACATTGAAGAATTGTTTTATTATACAATTTTAATTAAAGAGATTTGAAGATATTTGAAAGGTTTAAAACGACATGTAAGTAGAATAAAATTCTAAAAACTATTATCGTGAATCATATTAATTGTAATTGTTTGGAATCTGTGATCCGTCTACTTTGTGAATGTGTGTTTTGTGTGTGTGGGTGGTGGGGGGGTGATTTGGGATAAATGGCGGGAACCAAGCGGCTTCCCCCCTCCCCTGCCATAGTTCTAAACTGGACGAGCAATGCTTGTACTTGTCAGCCATTACTGATATTAAAGACAATTCGTTACCGAGTGTAACTATTCTTTGACAAGGCACCACAAAAGTTATTCCATAAACACTAACCACAGTTTTATTAAACCTTCAAAAATATCTAAAAATTAACTTTAAAAGACAACAGAATAAGTAATTTATGTTATATTAATCATTTTCAATAGTTATTTATTTTTCACAAGTAGTTCCAAGGGCTGTCGATCGCACCCTTCACGTACTTAATACTAGTCCCTAGTAATGTTTGTCCTCTGCTTCTTTTACATCACTTTCAAAGTCTTTTGTGCGTCTTGGTATTCTTTACTAAGTTCCATATTGTGTTGTGTTATCGCACATATGTTTTGGTGTTATACCTTAATATCTGTGATATATACCCCAACATGTTCACACATCTGTGCAAGAAATAAGATTCAAATAATAACAGAAACATTGGCATTTGAGATTTGACTTAAGCCTGGGTGTCTGACAGAGTCCCGAGTACTCTCCTATCAGACATTGAAATATTCTATACATATTTTAATCCTACATATATATACATATATAATCGATAACAAGATTTCACATAAACGCGTGGAATAATCAATGATCAAGCCACAATATGAAATGTAGAAAAAAAGAGACTATGTATGATCATTGATACGAGTATATACATATACATCAAATATATTACTGGTCATTATCATGGAGTTAGCTTAGCATCAATGGATACCAATATCAGCCAATGATTGAAAATAAAATTGTTGGTTTGCAAGAGTCGTGAGTGATGTATGTTTTGTGGGTTTACCATTTTTATCGGCAGTTACTCAAATTAAATTAACTAGTATAGTGAAAAAAAATCTGGAGTGGCCTGCACTCATCTTTACTATAAGTAAACTTAATATCAATGTTCTTGGGTATATAATTATAATCTCTCATTCAAGCATAATGTTAACATTTAAATGTGAGATGCTTATTAGTCTTTCATTTCTGAGGTAGTACAGATTGTGATTGATCGACTTATCAATATATAAGCTTATTTTTGTACACCCCACAGCTGATGCAAATAATCTCATTGGTATAACTACAGCAGTAATAACAGTTTTGAAGAGCCAAAGTGAAAACTTCTTGACATGAAATAATCTGAAATTTAAATTAGAAAAATACTCTTATTTTCTCTGAAAAACATCATAAACATTCAAGAAAAAATGTCGTTTTAAGATAATTTTTAATTAAGGATATATAATAATTACATTTATTAATCTTCAATCGAAAGATTTCCATTTTGAATTATGTTTTACATTTTTGGTCTTTTATAAAATTATTATAATGGGAATTTTATGGCACTTATTATGGTATTTATTAAAATCATTTTCCTTCCCCTTTGTTGAAAATCATATATACCAATTTTCTCAGAGTGAGTTTTATCTTTTTTCCTGCGTCTGGTACTCTGTTATAAGCTTGCTATGAATGGTATATTGGGAAAACATATATCAGGTATAGCAGGTGATCCCTTAGTCTAGGATAAACAAACAGTTATTATAGCTTTATTGCTCTTTCCCGTAATTGAAACTTCATGAATATTTTTTATGAATTGATAATTTTTTGTTCCATTTTCGGTCAATATTTCATGAGTTTTTAATGAGCTGTTTAGCGCCAAAAACACATTTTCTGAAAACAGAAATCGTACTTTAACACCCCTTTGGTGAATGTAATTTTGAAAAAAAATATGTCATCTCATTTTCCGTATCATGTTTTATTTTTAAGCATAGTTTTATTTTGATCCGTCAAACTGCATGGCTTGTATCACTCTGACAAGCTTTGTAATTAAATTATAAGTCAAAAATTTTACATTTTTTGAAAAAAAAAATTATCCGTTGGTTTAAAATTCTGAATATTTTTTCGTTTGTTCCATTTGTAACCTCAAAGATAATGCCAAAATTTCAAAACTCTAGGGTTATCAGTTTAGGAGAAAAAAATGCTTTTTAAAAAACGGTTTTTGGCAAAAAAGTTACTTTCCCGTCATGCATAATTCTTCTTAAACTATAGGGATCTTCTGCATTATGAGTCTCTGAAAGAATGACTTTCAAAGAAATCCTCCACTCCATTTTTTCTAACAATAGGCCAGCTGCTGTCCTTTTCTCTGTTTTTCCATTTCTCTATTCAGTACTTTCATTCCTGCCTAATATCTCTCATGGTTTTTTTCATCATAAAGTGGATATTTAAACAATTTTATGAACATTTTAAATTTTTTTTTATGCAAAATTCATTCCTTTGGTAATTATTTTCACATTTCGAAAATGTTTGAAAATTGAAATTTGTTGAAGTCATTCATTAGTACAAAGGAAAATTTATTTAACATACAATTAATATTTATTTAATACTATTTTTCTTTTTTTATCGAGGTTTGGTCTAGTTTCAATGATACAATACCTTTAAGCTGACGTTTCGTCTATATTTGTAGACATCTTCAGGGCTACATCAATACAGAATTTACAGAAGGGTTGTGTTAAGCCGAAACGTCGGCTTAAAGGTACATCTTGTATTATTGAAGCTAGACCGAACCTCGATAAAAAAGAAAAAATAGTGTTAAATATATGTAGTCAAGATAAGGAAAACATTTGATTATTAGTATATATATATATATATTTAACGTCTGAACATTAGTATAAAATCACTTATTTTATTGCATGTTACAATAATACCTAAATCATTCATTTGATTTTTTTTTTGAATTTCTTGTACAGAACTTCTTTTCCTCTCTAAACATTATAGGTTAGGTTGCAAAGCCTGTCCTACGAGAGAACAAACATATAAGATTGTGATACAAAGAAGAATCGCATACAAAGACGAATCTGGATTGCGAGTCCTAAATTTTTCCTAGTTCAAGTGTATTTAGAACAGAATTCTTTAAAGAGCGCCTGACATCGTGCAGGCTCGGGACCGACGTCTTAGCGTCTTCTCCGCAGGACTATATGCCTCCGCACTTTTTCACCTACCGCATAACCAGTTGTGGGTAAATAACATTTACCTATATAACACGTTTTTGGTTATTTCAAAGTCTTATTGTCGAAAATAGTCTAAACGATTTTTGGTCTTTTAAAAGACCAAAAAAGTTAACCAAAGATAGCTTAAAAGTTCTAAGGGTGGAAATAGTAGCTAATTTATTACTTGGCACCCATTTTAGTAATGGGTGTCACATTATTATTTGATTCTACATTGGAGTTCCTAAATTTTATCGGAACTCAACTGTATTTAGAGTACGGTACTTTAACGAGTATCTGACATCGTACATCTCGGTCGTCTCCGAGGGTGACGTGCTCAGATTTTTGTACAGTTTTAGGCAAACTATCTTTTGAGGTTTATACTGTGCCGCTAATACTACAAGTCCTACACTGCTTTGCTAGTATGTTGGTGTGCAGTCAAAACCAGTGTTGCGAATTTAGCTCTTGGCAGTTAGATCTAGCTCATTTTTCACTAGCTTAGCTCCAACATTTTCCATTTTAGCACCTAGCTTCAGCACACTAGTATAATTTATAGTCGATCTCTGTGAATATTGTTTTGCATACATGGAGTATATACAACATTAGCTCCATATTTCACAAACATTGTCGATATCATTGTCCCTGGATTATAATTCAGCATGCACATATCTTCATTATAGATGATTTTTAATGGCGGGTATAACACCCATTCACGAAGTACTGCGGACTATTATAATAATATGATACTCACTTTTTGTAATGTAGTTTTATCTATCTGATAACTATTGGTTTTAAAACAGCTGTTATTGCTATTTTATAGATTTGTGCTTAAGCCTCTACGTTCTACAATAGAATCCTTACACTTAAACTTACCATTGGTGATATTACTCAATGTAACTGTTAAAGGCTTTGCCATTTTTGTCCCTCAAACAAGAATACTCTAGGGCTATTTTAATATCATTGATATTTATGACATACTGTTTTCAAGAAAAGCGTTTTTTTATTTTTTTATCTTCTATCTTTTTATGTATACATTCTTATGAGAGAGAAACGGCAGGAAAGGAAGGTCGGAGGCTTGAAGGCCGTGGCAGAGGACATGAAGGCTGGCCGGGCGGAGCACGTGACTAGCTTGCGAGGCTTGGCTGCCTCTATCGAGGGTATGGTCAGCAATCTGGATGGACAGCAAATCCAAGAACAGGTATCTATCTCACTTACAGTACTGCGAGTAAAGTTAAATAAACGTCGGCAACAATTGTATTCATGTTTATGGCGGAAATTATTTTTTCAGTCACCACCCTATCCATTTTTACTTTTTTATGTTAAACTACAATAATCATGAATTTCAAGATTTTCATAACTTGAGGACCCCAGGCCTGTTTTACTTTTGTAAAAGTAAAATATAGAAACTATAAAAAAAATTATTTATAAATTTTGACTGATTTTCATACTTTGAAGTACCCATATCCCATTTGCCTTGCTGTAAGTAATATCGGTATGGCAATATTTTAAAATTTTAGAGGATTTAATTTTTCTTTTTAACCTCAGAATCCTTTTTTATTTTACTCAATTTAAATATAGTAAACATAAAAAATAATGTACCAAATTTTGATGATTTTATGAAGCCCTCGAACCCATTTCTACTTTTCTATACGTGAAATACAGTAATTACTAACAAAAAATTATTATTTCGAGCGATTGTTATGTTTTCAGGTACCTGTAATTAAATCTATATTGATTATGAAAAAAAAAACTAATTCAACCATTCGATGGATTTCGCACTATTTTTGATATTCGTGATGATATCTGTTGGTAGATTTGTATCAAGATTTATGGAAATTCTCTAGTTTAAATTCTAAAGTCTCAAGTTGACTAGGAATAATAATTTTCTGTAACTTTCCTGTATTTATAGTATCTGATTTTTTCCGTGGTAGTTCCAGTTAAAAGCTAGTTGATTATATTTTTAGTGATTATACTTGGATGACCTATAACCTTGTCATGTTGTTATCTTTTTTATGGCTGATTAATAATTGGTTCTGTTTAGGTTAAGGATGTTGAAAGGCGGTTTGGAGACGCGACAAAGAGAGTAGAAAGGAAGCTGGAGACGATCGGATGCAGACAGGAGGAATTGAACTCAGTGAATCAGGAGATCGAAGGGGCCAAACAGTGGGTGAAGAGTAAGCAAGCCTTCATAGCTAACCCTCCCCCTCTGGGCTTTGAAGTGAGGGCTGCGGAGGAGAGAATACAGTTGTTGAAGGTCACTTATGATATTCTCTCACATAGTGTGGTTGTAATCAAACTATTTATTCAATGGCTACAGTTATAGGCTTTCATACACATTGCTATCCTGCTCTCCTTCATTGCAGGGACAGTAGAGGAAAACATTAAAAAAAAAACATTGCTATCCTAAAGGTTGATCTCAATAGTCAATTATCACTTTTTCTTTGTATTACATCTGAATTCTAAATTACAAATTTTTTACTAAAGCTTTACTCAAAATCAGACACCATAAAGGCTTGAAAGCTGCATCCATTATTTGGAGCCTTCATGAGGGACGTCATGAACAAGACTATCATCTTCCACATCAGTAAATATCAAGAAGGCTCAGGTGATAGTCCTTCCATGATGGTCTTATAAGAAATTATTAGTAATTCAAGAACCGTCTTAGTGATTTTGAGCGCTCCGGAATACCCCTATACCAATTATCCCTTTGTCCTAGAATCTTAGAACAAAAAATGTATTCAGCCAATAAAATTATAACTTCATTAATGATTTGTAAATTAAGGGAATATAACATTTTATAAATAAATAATTGTCTTAGGAAAAAAATGTATTCAACTAATAACGTATTTATATAATTTCATTAAGTATTTAATGGACTAAATTTAATCTTTTATAAATTAAACATTTTTTTAAATAAAAAAATATATTTTAAATAATTTTTAAGCTTACATAAGTATATAGACCAGTATGGCCACATCTTTTTTATTACCGTTAAGTTATATATTCAAAGAGCAAAATATATTTCTTTAAAGTAATTACTAGATACAACTTTTACAATATGTACTTCATTTTTTTCTTTAACTATTTTTTTTAATTTTAGTTATAATTAATTGTATATAGTTTAACTATTATTTTAATCTATAAAGTATCGTGACAATATATTCTTGAACTAATTAATAGCATTCAATTTAATTTATAAATAATTTATTTATAATTTTGTTTTTTATTACTTGATCTGTTGTAAGAAATCATGGATTTACGAAGTCCTCTCTACTTCCACAATAGTCGAAGTGGTAAATTATTTTGTCTTTTTGTTTTGTTACGGACTGGTTTTTCTCTTTCACTCAGAGTTAAAAAAGAAATGTTAAATGCCGAACATTTAGCCTTTGTATGGCCAATCTGACCAGATTATGGTATAGGTTTTAGTCAAGGAGAGTGAAGGAAAAGAGGTCTTGGCTAACTCTATGGAAGCGAGATTGTCTAGCATATCTGAAAGTTTGGAAATAACGTAGGAATCCCAGTATATAATCAATTCGGGTATGTGACTCGCACATAACTAAAACAGATGATAAATAAGCTAGAGTTTCAACAGTAGAAAAATACTAAATGAGAAAGTTTAAAAATGTAGGAAATGAAAAAAAAAAACAAAGAAAACAAACTTTAAATAAGTGATGGCAAAAAATGCCACGATTCGCATTCACGTTCTCGTTAATGTATTTATATTATCATGCTTGTGAAAACATTTCTGCAATTCTCTTAGGCTATTCAGTAAAATAATGTAACGTATTGTTGAAGCAAATTCTGATTCTTAATTTTTTTAGTCTGAAGAAAAAATAATTTTTTTTTAATTGCGATATTAGGAATGCTAGAGTGATGTAACACCAATATCATCCAAAAAAAACTGAACTCTTGATACCTGGTATTCACTATGACCTGTGAAGCATTTTTATAATAACAATGTTATGTGATTCATGAGAAATATATCAATGAAATATCATACTTGGAGTAGTGAAAGTGAATACCAAATGATTTTACAGTCATTAGTGAAGGAGGGGAAGGCAAACAAGTGGTTGCTAACTCAGCGGAAAGAAGATGGACTAGCATATCTGCTGAATTGGAACCAGCCGAAGTACAGGAAACAGAGGCCAACTTGCACCTACTCGAGTCTGAATTATCAGGTGATCTGTTTATTATAATATTTGTTTTATGAATTTATGCAATTAAAAATTTTATGTAAAAACTGTAAAGGGAATTACGTAAAATGTCCCTTTTGAGAGACAAAAGGATTGCATAGAAATTGTTTGTACTTCAGCACGAGGGAAGTTTGTCTCGGCAGTTCTAGTTTTTTAATTTTAAGCCTTATTACAGCGGTGATTTTAACGATTTTTAAACGAAAAAATAAAAACAAATTCAAATTAAGGAAACCTTGGTTTAGAGCATATTATTTTCAAAAATTGCATTTCATGAACTAGTCATTAATGTTAAACTAGTAGAGTTTAACCTTAATTAACTAAATAATATGTTTATTAATAATTCTCAAAGTGTACGATGTTGTGATGTTCCTTTAATTCTAAACTTAACAAAGTGGACTTTTGGCTGATTGCAGAGAACTGTTAGGTGGAGCTAAGCAGGCAATAGACTGTATGACGGAGTCAAATCTGGAGCGAAGACAATTGGAGAACAAGCTAGACAGAGTTCGGGAGAAACTGAGAGGGTTGAGCAGCAGGTAGCCGGCGAGTGGCTCTGACGAACCCCTGCTTGTCTCCACTGTCGAGCGCTGGATTGCCGACAACAAGGTGCTCCTCCCATTAGTGTCGTCAACACCTTACTACTCACTATCAGTCATTATCTAGAAGACATTACTAACATTCATAAACTGTTTGCCCTGAATTTACTCACTTAATGGTAAACTAGAGTGTACTAGTTTCCAAGGAAACTGTGGCATATCAAGAGAAACCTAAACATGACTGATTCCCTCAATGTATTTTTTGTGTAAATCTTGGTTACACAATCGTTCGGTTGTTTCAAACACCCATAATTATGCCTTCAGAGAGTTCTGGAACCTTGTCTCTAGACTAAGTATGAGTGAATTAGTAATCGAAATCAATTTTAATTATGGGCAAGCCACGTCAGAGAGGATCACATAACCCTTAGAGAGTATGTAATTAATTTGTTACATTACCATGTGCTTTATTTATCGTCATGTTTAATCTGAGTTAAGTCTATCAAATCAATTTCCAATTTACAAATTCACGATTCTCTTTTAACGTTATGTATTTTTTTAACGATTCAATTTATATTTTTAACGTTAGTGAATTAGAAAAAACTGTAACGTACAATTCAAGTATAAAAATATAGTATAAAAAGATAACTCAAAAATTCGTATGGATCCCTTTCATAGTATAAAAAGATGGATAAAAAATCTGGAGTGGCCTACACTCTACTTTACTATAAGTAACTCAATGTCAAATTTCTTGAGTATATAAAACATAACGTCTCATTTAAGCATAACATAAATATCTAAATGGGATATAATTATTAGCATTGCATTTGTGAGGTAGTACAGATAGTGATTGAAGGACATATCAATTTATAAGCTTATTTTTGTACATCACAAATAATGTATTATTTGCAAATAATTTCATTAGTATAACTACAGCAGTAACATTTTTGAAAAACCAATGTGAACATTTCCTGAAACGAAATATTATCCTACAAGAGAACATGGCTATTGTTCAAATAGCCAGTGGATTTCTTACATCGTTTACTTGACATCCTTCTACATTGAATATTAAAGTAAAATTTTCAAATTTGAAACAGTAAAATACCCTTTTTTTCTCTGAAAAACGTCTTAAACAGCGAAGAAAATGTTGTTTTAAGGTGATTTGTTAATTAAAGATGTACGATAATTACAGTTATTAATCTCTAAACGAAAGATTTCAATTTTGAATTATCATTTACATTTTTGGTTTTTAACAGAATTATTATACTGGGAATTTTATGGCTTCTTAGTATTTAATAAGATCATTTTCCTTCCCCTTTGTCAAATAACATATATACGAATTTTTTTTTAATGAGTGTTATCATTTACCTGCACAATATTATTCCTCTTACATCTCTTGTAAGTCAATAATATATTTTCATTTTTCCATTAGAAACATCAATTTTACTCAGTGGATTCGCTCAAAAAATTCTAAGTCAATGTAAACAATGTAAAAAAATACAAAAAATTCGACAAGTATAGCAGGTGATCTCTTAGTCTAGGATAAACAAAGAGTTTTTATATCGTTATTGCTCTTTCCCGTAATTGAAACTTCATGAATTTTTTTTATGAATTGCTAATTTTTTGTTCCATTTTTGGTCAAATTTTCATTATTTTTTAACGAGCCGTTTAGCGTCAAAAAAACATTTTCTGAAAACACAAATCGTACTGTAACGCCCCTTTAGCGAATGTAATTTTAGAAAAAAATATCTCAACTCATTCTCCACATAATGTTCTATTTGTAGGCATAGTTTCATTCTTGTCCGTCAAACAGTATGGCTTGTATCGCTCTCACAAGGTTTGAGATTGAATTATAAGTCAAAATTTTTACATTTTATTGAAAAAAAATATTTCCTGTTGTTTTAAAATTCTGAATATATTTTTCGTTTGTTGCATTTGAAACCTCAAAGGTAATGTCAAAATTTCAAAACTCTAGGGTTATCAGTTTAGGAGAAATAAATGTTTTAAAAAAAACGGTTTTTGGCAAAAAAAGTGACTTTCCCATCATGCATAATTCTTCCCAAACAATAGGGATCTTCGTCTTTATGAGGCCCATTTTTGTGTAAAATATCAACTTGATCCATCAAAGATTCTGGACCGTAGCGTGGTAACAAGCAATGCTAACACACGCACCCACCCACCCACGCACCCACCCACCCACACACACACACACAGACATCATCGTAAAAACGTCATAAAACGACTTCTGGGACCTCAAAACATGTAATTCCGTCAAAATCTCGAGATCGAATTTTTTCACGATCGCTATACTTTACTTATAGTAAAGTAAAAATTCGTATACCTGTCAGACTAAATATTCTTTATTTACAATTAGAGAGGTTATTAAAAACCCCTTAAGGTTCTCTGTTGTCATTATTTTGGATTTGTAATGTAATGCTTTCGAAATCCTAGATTTGAAACAATAGTAATTAAGTATAATACTGTTACGTCATCTATATGCGATCTATAAGTCAGTATCTTCTCTGTCTTCTATAATAAATATAATCCTTAAATATACAATAAAGATAATATGTATAATAGAAGCATTCTTTCGTTACAGGTCAGCACAGGTAAAATTATTATAATGGGCTGAAATATACGTGTTATTAAGTATAAGTTATTAAGAATGTTCCCAATAAATAATACTATTCCATGGTCAATGTATCATTAGATTTACAAAACGGGTGCCGTATGTATTATAAGTAATGCTACAAATAATGGTATTACTTAAGACTTCCAATCTTTTATTTTATTATTAAACTTAGCAGTAGCAGTAAAATGAATAATATATCGATGCATCTTATAATGTGGAATCAGTTATTTATAAATATGGAATAATGTGTAATGTTGAGTTTCACTATTTAATATAGTTATCTAACCATTTTGTTTGCAGTTGTTTTTTTTATTCTATTTAAAATTTATTCCCTTATCTATGATCCAGTATATTGTAAGAAAAGCCATTATGATGTGTAGCTTTACATATAATGTATAATGTACTGTAGTTTGCTGTCCTCATGGTGTATTACAGACCTCGACACGTAAGTATTGAAATGGTATTAATTATTGGATCGGTTTTAATAAATAGTATTATTATTGATAGTATAGTATTAGTATGGATAGTATTAGATAGTAAAGTAAAGAAAAAAACAAGGAACCAGAACAGCATTAAATATACATATTATTAGTACTAATTGCATTATGGTACTAATAATTATAGAGGTTGGTATAATTTATATTATGAGTTGAATTCACTGTTTAACTTTGTATACTGATACTGGGGTTGTTCAACCTTTTTAGGGCTTTCTTGCTCGATAAATCTAAAACAGTTGTGTTTAAAGATGGACAACGCCTGTAACCTTCAAATGACCCCAGTACACCATACGATGTAATACGGTTAATCTTATAATGTTAATTTTAATATAACTAGTTGAAGGTACGGGTTATATTTATATTGAGGTATTGAGATCGATCTACTTCCTAAAGGTATGGTGAAGAAGCTAGAAGATCTGGAGAAGAAGTGTGACGGGGAGGCTTTGTGGCTGAATGGTCTGCTGCTGTCGCGACAGGAGTTGGAGAGCGGCATTGACAAGTGCCTGGCGGAGGTGACCCTAAGTGCCAATGTCAGGACGTCTAGCATTCCTCTTATTCAGGAACATCTCAACAAGGGAATTAGAGTGTATCGACTAATTCTTATTGTTATTACTCAACTAATTACTTTGTATCAACGTGTACATACTATTGAGTACTGCATGTTATTTTTCATCTCGTGGGAAAGATACACTAACCCCTTAGACCATTGGTCTGCAGGTCTTGGCCTTGTACATCAACCAGCTGTCAGCCCAGGAGTACAATCTCTGTTTCTCCTTGACCATACCCAAGCAAGACCTTGAATACTCTGAGTGTAACATGTAGTAAATTGAGCAATGCATTTGCAAAGCACGTTACATTCGGTCCAGAGTCAGTCTGGAAACCGAACCACATGGTAGTGCTCAGAGCAGTCACGTAGGGTTTGGCTTTGCGGAACTATTACTTAGACTGTTTGTCGGGTAACCTTCTAAACACACCGTAATCACAAAAGGATGTAATCCTGGTCCGGGATGAACCGAACTTGATACAAACACTGTATCAGACAACTTTCTTTTTCTTTCTAACAAACACTGAATCAGACAACTGGGGCGTAGTACTATATGGTATAACGCTTGGATGCTAAAACTGTTATCCTGCTTCTCACAGCGAGTCTAGATAGCCACATCTAGATAAGACATCGGTACTAGGCACATCCGACACTTCACAGCTAAATCACTAAAGTCAACTGAATCCGAATTGGTTTGAGATTATAGTATACCAACAATCTACTATTCACAACTGTAGACTTACAGTAAGCTTGTTTCAAATTGACTTATATTTGACAAGAGGAAATAACTATTTAAATCGTTGTTTTGCATATGCTGTCTTACGTACTCGATCGGGTTTGAACGACGTCCACCTTCAATTGTATCACTCATGACCGACTATGGTCGGGTCCGAAACAGATGTTGCTGTAAAACATACTAAATAAAATGTAGTTACGATAAGAAGAGTTATTGAATAATAATAATTTTTTTTTTTTTTGGTAAGGAGGTGAAATGCATTTACGCACATAGTGCTGGGTTCCCAGATAAACCAGACTACCAACTAAAACACCCCCTTTTCACCTAGGACCTAGCCTGGAACTGTTTTCCACATTACTTCAGGCTTGGTCGTAGCTTACCTTAGGTGAGACATACTTGCTTTATTATTCTTCTAGATCTTCCAAGTATCGCTTTTTCGTAGTCAATATCGTTCTGACTAGGTCATCTACCATATTTCATGTCCCAGAACTCCGGATCATTTTTTCAATTATCGTTTCTGGGGAGAATATGCCTATTCTTTGTTCCAAGTCTGTCCTCTGGCTGTTCCATTTGGGACAAGAAAAGAATGTGTGTTCGACATCATCTAGCGCTGGACAATACAGGCACTCGGATGTTTGGTGCCTCCCTATCTTGCACAGGTAGGCGCGGAAGTAACCATGTCCACTCAGAAATTGCGTGAGGTTTCACCTCACCCACCTCTCCATGACCTCTCTCAATCCATGTTCGGACATCTCTAATTAGTTTGAATGTCCAGCGCCCTCTAGTGTCATTCTCCCACGCCTCTTGCCATCTGTCGAAGGTACGTCTCCTCTCTTCTGAGCGAACATTTTCTCTACTAATTTCTTCCTTTCTTCTGTAAATGGCCTCCCTTTCTCTCGCCAGTAGGTCGACTGGAATGATGCCTGCTATCACCAGTACTGCTGACTCTGATATCGTACGATAAGCGGAGCACACACTCTTAACGCTGCTCTCCTTTGTACTACAAGAAATCTTTTTCTGTGACCTTTCTTATTTACAGCTTTCCCCCAGATCTCTGCTCTGTATAACAGCACTGACTGCACTGCTGACATTAAGAGACGTCTTTTAGTTGCCTTGGGACCTCCGACGTTTGCTATTACTCTGCTTAAAGCTCGCACGCTTTCTGAGGCCTTGTGTGTTGCAGTCTTTATCTGTGGCAGAAATCCCATCTTTGTATCCAAAGTTACTCCCAGATATTTGCCAACTGGCTTAGTCATTATTGCTGTTCCTCCGACTATCACTGGGAATATTACAGGCCCTCTCTTTTTGGTTAAAAGAACATCCTCCGTCTTGTTTAGAGCCAATGATAGCCCGTGATTTTCCATCCAGTGGCTGACAGTCATGGTCTGATTGAGCTTGAGCTGTGCTAGCTCAATGTCTCGCGCGGCTATAATTGCTGCCACATCGTCGGCGTATGCTATGAGCTGAGTCTCTTCTGGGAACTTGAGTCTCAGCAGCTTGTCATAAGTGACGTTCCATAGGTCAGGGCCTAGAATTGAACCTTGTACGGTTCCTCCCGTAATCTCCATTCTCCTAGGTCCATCGTCTGTCTGATAAATGATTGAGCGATCATTTCGGTAGTCATCTATAATGCGTAGGAGATAGTTAGGCAGCCTAAAGATCCCTCCTCGCGCTGTCATCAAATACTAATAATAGTTGAGGTTTACTTTTTACCAGCCTGTAGGGTATATATATACCTATATAAATATATATAACATATTACACATGTTATTATATGTGGTATGTATTGCAGAACAATATTTATATAATTAATTAAGTTATTAAATTATTTCAATGTGCCTATATTCATCTAGTTATGATAGATGATTAACTTTTCATCCAAATTTACTTTGAGTATATATAATATAAATTTGGAATGCCTAGAAATGTTTCGGAAGTGATCCGTGCTCAAGGGTGACAAACAATCTCGTGAAGCAATCACCGCATAGTGTTAGCATAGAAGAGGTTTATAAGATTGCTATTTTATAACATCTCTGTTTGAATTATTCTTGTGAAGTAAACAATGAAAAACCAGTTATCTACTAAGTTAACTCTAACTAGTTAGCTTAGTGGTTAAAGTTAAAATGGTTAAAAGTTAACTTTACTGGTGGTTTTTTTGTATTTTATTTGAACTGCCTATATCCAAAATTCATATTTTTATCATAGCATAATTTATTGTGCTCATATAAAAAAAGAAAGTCCAAACAAATATGATTGCAGTAAAAAAAATAAATAAATAGTTTCTCCTATAGTAAAGGGTAACAGAAATACATTTATTTCTCTTTAAGAATGGTTTCAATTTTTTTTTTCTCCTTTACAGTATTCCGGCTTGCATGACGAATGCGTCAAAATTGGTGCTGATTTATCTAGCCTAGTGACAGATGCAACAAAGATGAACTGAGTGAGCCGGACCGACTCAAGTTGACGGGGATTTTGAAGTCTCTGGGAGACCGCCACGGTCGAGTCGCTCAGGCAATAGCAGACAGAGTGGCCAGTCTGGGCCAGGCCATCAACAATTTCAAACAGGTCTCTTGTCATACCACTCTTTAATTTCAACATCTAGCTTTATTACATTTTTCGAGAAAATTATTTCTAATTTTTTTTACTATGTGTTTATTTATTAAAATATTACGGTATTGTAGAAGTTTATATAAAGTAGTTTTTTAAGTAAAACGGGTAAAGCAGTTTTAGAACTGTTACGAAAATGTGCAAAATTGTATCAGAAAATCTATTCTGAAGTTTTTATCTATCTATATTTTTATCTTAATTGTAGCCTAGGTATATAAAATACTGCTACAATGAAATAAAAATAAAAAAATTGACACCAACCTAACGAAGTTTTAATTGTTTTATAGAGAGTGTCAAATACTTACAATTTTTTTTTTTGAATTTTTAATTTTTTTTTAACGGGAATGCATCAGTTAAAATATGTTTGTTCATTTGATTGAATGTTGTTCTTTATAATTTTAAATAGTCAAAACGAAGAGGGAAATACAATAGGTTTGTTAATTTTGATATATTTTTTCGTTTTCATAGTTTTCCAGTGAGAGTAGTTAAGGTGTGAGCAATTATAGGGTAAAGTTTGTTTAGTTGGTAATTTTTTTCTATTTTCATGCTTCTCATGTTAGAATAGTCACAACGATGTGAGAAATACAATAGAATTGATAATTTTAATATATTTTTTCGTTTTCATAGTTTTCTAGTGAGAGTATTTAAGGTGTGAACAATTATAGGGTAAAGTTTGTTTAGTTGGTAATTTTTTTCTATTTTCATGCTCCTCATGTTAGAATACTCACAACGATGTGGGAAATACAATAGAATTGATAATTTTGATATATTTTTTCGTTTTCATAGTTTTCCAGTGAGAGTAGTTAAGGTGTGAAGAATTGTAAGGGTAAAGTTTGTTTAGTTGGTAATTTTTTTCTATTTTCATGCTCCTCATGTTAGAATAGTCAAAACGAAGAGGGAAATACAATAGGTTTGTTAATTTTGATATATTATTTCGTTTTCATAGTTTTCCAGTGAGAGTAATTAAGGAATGAAGAATTATAGGGTTAAGTTTGTTTAGTTAGTAATTTTTTTTCTATTTTCATGCTTCTCATGGTAGAATAGTCACAACGATGTGAGAAATACAATAGAATTGATAATTTTGATATATTTTTTTGTTTATATAGTTTTCCAGTGAGAGTTGTTTAGGTGTGAAGAATTGTAGGGTAAAGTTTGTTTAGTTTGCAATTTTTTTCTATTTTCATGCTCCTCATGTTAGAATAGTCAAAACGAAGAGGGAAATACAATAGGTTTGTTAATTTTGATATTTTTTTTCGTCTTCATAATTTTTCAGTGAGAGTAGTTAAGGTGTGAACAATTATATATTAAAGTTTGTTCAGTTGGTATTTTTTTTCTATTTTCATGCTCCTCATGTTAGAAAAGTCAAAACGAAGAGAGAAATACAATAGGTTCTTTAATTTTGATATATTTTTTCATTTTCAAGTTTTCCAGTGAGAGTTGTTAAGGTGTAAACTATTATAGGGTAAAGTTTGTTTAGTTGGTAATTTTTTTCTATTTTCATGCTCCTCATGATAGAATACTCACAACGATGTGAGAAATACAATAGGTTTGTTAATTTTCATATATTTTTTCGTTTTCATAGTTTTCCAGTGAGAGTAGATAAGGTGTGAATAATTATAGGGTAAAGTTTGTTTAGTTAGTAATTTTTTTCTATTTTCATTCTCCTCATGTTAGAATAGTCAAAACGAAGAGAGAAATACAATAGGTTCTTTAATTTTGATATATTTTTTCATTTTCATAATTTTCCAGTGAGAGTTGTTAAGGTGTAAACTATTATAGGTTAAAGTTTGTTTAGTTGGTAATTTTTTTCTATTTTCATGCTCCTCATGTTACAATAGTCAAAACGAAGAGAGAAATACAATAGGTTTGTTAATTTTGAGATATTTTTTCGTTTTCATAGTTTTCTAGTGAGAGTAGTTAAGGTATGAACATTTATAGGGTAACGTTTGTTTAGTTAGTAATTTTTTTCTATTTTCATGCTTCTCATGTTAGAATAGTCACAACGATGTGAGAAATAGAATAGAATTGATAATTTTGATATATTTTTTCGTTTTCATAGTTTTCCAGTGAGAGTAGTTAAGGTGTGAACAATTATAGGGTAAAGTTTGTTTAGTTGGTAATTTTTTTCTATTTTCATGCTCCTCATGTTAGAATAGTCACAACGATGTGAGAAAAACAATAGAATTGATAATTTTGATATATTTTTTCGTTTTCATAGTTTTCCAGTGAGAGTAGTTAAGGTGTGATGAATTGTAGGGTAAAGTTTGTTTAGTTGGTAATTCTTTTCTATTTTCATTCTCCTCATGTTAAAATAGTCACAACGATGTGAGAAATACAATAGAATTGATAATTTTAATATATTTTTTCGTTTTCATAGTTTTTTAGTGAGAGTATTTAAGGTGTGAACAATTATAGGGTAAAGTTTGTTTAGTTGGTATTTTTTTTCTATTTTCATGCTCCTCATGTTAGAATAGTCACAACTATGTGGGAAATACAATAGAATTGATAATTTTGATATATTTTTTCGTTTTCATAGTTTTCCAGTGAGAGTAGGTAAAGTGTGAACAATTATAGGGTAAAGTTTGTTTAGTTGGTAATTTTTTTCTATTTTCATGCTTCTCATGTTAGAATAGTCACAACGATGTGAGAAATACAATAGGTTTGTTAATTTTGATAAATTTTTTCGTTTTCATATTTTTGCAGTGAGAGTTGTTAAGTTGTGAACAATTATAGTTTTAAGTTTGTTTAGTTGGTAATTTTTTCTATTTTCTTGCTCCTCATGTTAGAATAGTCAAAACGAAGAGAGAAATACAATAGGTTTGTTAATTTTGATATATTTTTTCGTTTTCATAGTTTTCCAGTGAGAGTAGTTAAGGTTTGAAAAAATTGTAGGGTAAAGTTTGTTTAGTTGGTAATTTTTTCTATTTTCATGCTCCTCATGTTAGAATAGTCAAAACGAGGAGGGAAATACAATAGATGTGTTAATTTTGATATATTTTTTCGTTTTTATAGTTTTCCAGTGAGAGTAGTTAAGGTGTGAAAAATTGTAGGGTAAAGTTTGTTTAGTTGGTATCTTTTTTCTATTTTCATGCTCCTCATGTTAGAATAGTCAAAACGAAGAGGGAAATACAATAGGTTTGTTAATTTTGATATATTTTTTCGTTTTCATAGTTTTCCAGTGAGAGTAGTTAATGTGTGAACAATTATAGGGTAAAGTTTGTTTAGTTAGTAATTTTTTTCTATTTTCATGCTTCTCATGTTAGAATAGTCACAACGATGTGAGAAATACAATACAATTGATAATTTTGATATATTTTTTTGTTTGTATAGTTTTCCAGTGAGAGTAGTTAAGGTGTGAAGAATTGTAGGGTAAAGTTTGTTCAGTTGGTATTTTTTTTCTATTTTCATGCTCCTCATGTTAGAATAGTCAAAACGAAGAGAGAAATACAATAGGTGTTAATTTTGATATATTTTATCATTTTCATAGTTTTCCGGGAGAGTAGTTAAGGTTTGAACAATTATATTTAAAGTTTGTTCAGTTGGTATTTTTTTCTATTTTCATGCCCTCATCTTAGAATAGTCAAAACGAAGAGGGAAATAATAGGTTTTTAATTTTAATATATTTTTCCTTTTCATAGTTTTTTAGGAGAGTATTTAAGGGTGAACAATTATAGGGTAAAGTTTGTATAGTTGGTAATTTTTTTCTATTTTCTTCTCCTCATGTTAGAATAGTCACAACGATGTAAATACAATAGAATTGATAATTTTGATATATTTTTTCGTTTTCATAGTTTTCCAGTGAGAGTAGTAAATGTGGTCAATTTGGGTAAGTTTGTTTAGTTGGTAATTTTTTTCTATTTTCATGCTTCTCATGTTGATACTCACAACGATTAGAAATACAAAAGGTTTGTTATTTTGATATATTTTTTCGTTTTCATAGTTTTCCAGTGAGAGTTGTTAAGTTGCGAACAATTATAGTTTTAAGTTTGTTTAGTTGGTAATTTTTTTCTTTTTTCTTGCTCCTCATGTTAGAATAGTCAAAACGAAGAGAGAAATAAAATAGGTTTGTTAATTTTGATATATTTTTTCGTTTTCATAGTTTTCCAGTGAGACTAGTTAAGGTTTGAAAAATTGTAGGGTAAAGTTTGTTTAGTTGGTAATTTTTTCTATTTTCATGCTCCTCATGTTAAAATAGTCAAAACGAGGAGGGACATACAATAGGTGAGTTAATTTAGATATATTTTTTCGTTTTTATAGTTTTCCAGTGAGAGTAGTTAAGGTGTGAAGAATTGTAGGGTAAAGTTTGTTTAGTTGGTAATTTTTTTCTATTTTCATGCTCCTCATGTTAGAATAGTCAAAACGAAGAGGGAAATACAATAGGTTTGTTAATTTAGATATATTTTTTCGTTTTCATAGTTTGCCAGTAAGAGTAGTTAATGTGTGAACAATTATAGGTAAAGTTTGTTTAGTTAGTAATTTTTTTTCTTTTTTCATGCTTCTCATGTTAGAATAGTCACAACGATGTGAGAAATACAATAGAATTGATAATTTTGATATATTTTTTTGTTTGTATAGTTTTCCAGTGAGAGTAGTTAAGATGTGAAGAATTGTAGGGTAAAGTTTGTTCAGTTGGTATTTTTTTTCTATTTTCATGCTCCTCATCTTAGAATAGTCAAAACGAAGAGGGAAATACAATAGGTTTGTTAATTTTAATATATTTATTCCTTTTCATAGTTTTTTAGCGAGAGTATTTAAGGTGTGAACAATTATAGGGTAAAGTTTGTTTAGTTGGTAATTTTTTTCTATTTTCATGCTCCTCATGTTAGAATAGTCACAACGATGTGGGAAATACAATAGAATTGATAATTTTGATATATTTTTTCGTTTTCATAGTTTTCCAGTGAGAGTAGGTAAAGTGTGATCAATTATAGGGTAAAGTTTGTTTAGTTGGTAATTTTTTTCTATTTTCATGCTTCTCATGTTAGAATACTCACAACGATGTGAGAAATACAATAGGTTTGTTAATTTTGATATATTTTTTCGTTTTCATAGTTTTCCAGTGAGAGTTGTTAAGTTGTGAACAATTATAGTTTTAAGTTTGTTTAGTTGGTAATTTTTTTCTTTTTTCTTGCTCCTCATGTTAGAATAGTCAAAACGAAGAGAGAAATACAATAGGTTTGTTAATTTTGATATATTTTTTCGTTTTCATAGTTTTCCAGTGAGAGTAGTTAAGGTTTGAAAAATTGTAGGGTAAAGTTTGTTTAGTTGGTAATTTTTTCTATTTTCATGCTCCTCATGTTAGAATAGTCAAAACGAGGAGGGACATACAATAGGTGAGTTAATTTAGATATATTTTTTCGTTTTTATAGTTTTCCAGTGAGAGTAGTTAAGGTGTGAAAATTGTAGGGTAAAGTTTGTTTAGTTGGTAATTTTTTTCTATTTTCATGCTCCTCATGTTAGAATAGTCAAAACGAAGAGGAAATACAATAGGTTTGTTAATTTTGATATATTTTTTCGTTTTCATAGTTTTCCAGTGAGAGTAGTTAATGTGTGAACAATTATAGGGTAAAGTTTGTTTAGTTAGTAATTTTTTTCTATTTTCATGCTTCTCATGTTAGAATAGTCACAACGATGTGAGAAATACAATAGAATTGATAATTTTGATATATTTTTTGTTTGTATAGTTTTCCAGTGAGAGTAGTTAAGGTGTGAAGAATTGTAGGGTAAAGTTTGTTCAGTTGGTAATTTTTTTCTATTTTCATGCTCCTCATGTTAGAATAGTCAAAACGAAGAGAGAAATACAATAGGTTTGTTAATTTTGATATATTTTTTCTTTTCATAGTTTTCCGTGAGAGTAGTTAAGGTTTGAACAATTATAGTTAAAAGTTTGTTTAGTTGGTAATTTTTTTTCTATTTTCATGCTCCTCATGTTAGAATAGTCAAAACGAAGAGGAAATAAATAGGTTTGTTAATTTTAATATATTTTTTCGTTTTCATAGTTTTCTAGTGAGAGTATTTAAGGTGTGAACAATTATAGGGTAAAGTTTGTTTAGTTGGTAATTTTTTTCTATTTTCATTATCCTCATGTTAGAATAGTCACAACGATGTGGGAAATACAATAGAATTGATAATTTTGATATATTTTTTTCGTTTTCATAGTTTTCAAGTGACAGTAGGTAAAGTGTGATCAATTATAGGGTAAAGTTTGTTTAGTTGGTAATTTATTTCTATTTTCATGCTTCTCATGTTAAAATACACACAACGATGTGAGAAATACAATAGGTTTGTTAATTTTGATATATTTTTTCGTTTTCATAGTTTTCCAGTGAGAGTTGTTAAGTTGTGAACAATTATAGTTTTAAGTTTGTTTAGTTGGCAATTTTTTTTCTTTTTTCTGCTCCTCATGTTAGAATAGTCAAAACGAAGAGGAAATACAATAGGTTTGTTAATTTTGATATATTTTTTCGTTTTCATAGTTTTCCAGTGAGATAGTTAAGGTTTGAAAAATTTAGGGTAAAGTTTGTTTAGTTGGTAATTTTTTCTATTTTCATGCTCCTCATGTTAAAATAGTCAAAACGAGGAGGGAAATACAATAGGTTTGTTAATTTTGATATATTTTTTGTTTTTATAGTTTTCCAGTGAGAGTAGTTAAGGTGTGAAGAATTGTAGGGTAAAGTTTGTTTAGTTGGTAATTTTTTTCTATTTTCATGCTCCTCATGTTAGAATAGTCAAAACGAAGAGGGAAATACAATAGGTTTGTTATTTTGATATATTTTTTCGTTTTCATAGTTTTCCAGTGAGAGTAGTTAAGTGTGAAAATTATAGGTAAAGTTTGTTTAGTTAGTAATTTTTTTTCTTTTTTCATGCTTCTCATGTTAGAATAGTCACAACGATGTGAGAAATACAATAGAATTGATAATTTTGATATATTTTTTTGTTTGTATAGTTTTCCAGTGAGAGTAGTTAAGTGTGAAGAATTTAGGGTAAAGTTTGTTCAGTTGGTATTTTTTTCTATTTTCATGCTCCTCATGTTAGAATAGTCAAAACGAAGAGGGAAATACAATAGGTTTGTTAATTTTAATATATTTTTTTCTTTTCATAGTTTTTAGGAGAGTATTTAAGGTGTGAACAATTATAGGGTAAAGTTTGTTTAGTTGGTAATTTTTTTCTATTTTCATGCTCCTCATGTTAGAATAGTCAAACGAAGTGGGAAATACAATAGTTGTAATTTTGATATATTTTTTCGTTTTCATAGTTTTCCAGTGAGAGTAGGTAAAGTGTGCAATTATAGGGAAAGTTTGTTTAGTTGGTAATTTTTTCTATTTTCATGCTTCTCATGTTAGAATATCACAACGATGTGAGAAATACAATAGGTTTGTTAATTTTGATATATTTTTTCGTTTTCATAGTTTTCCAGTGAGAGTTGTTAAGTTGGAACAATTATAGTTTTAAGTTTGTTTAGTTGGTAATTTTTTTCTATTTTCTTGCTCCTCATGTTAGAATAGTCAAAACGAAGAGAAAATACAATAGGTTTGTTAATTTTGATATATTTTTTCGTTTTCATAGTTTTCCAGTGAGAGTAGTTAAGGTTTGAAAAATTGTAGGGTAAAGTTTGTTTAGTTGGTAATTTTTTCTATTTTCATGCTCCTCATGTTAAATAGTCAAAACGAAGAGGGAAATACAATAGGTGGTTAATTTTGATATATTTTTTCGTTTTTATAGTTTTCCAGTGAGAGTAGTTAAGGTGTGAAAAATTGTAGGGTAAAGTTTTTTAGTTGGTAATTTTTTTCTATTTTCATGCTCCTCATCTTAGAATAGTCAAAACGAAGAGGGAAATACAATAGGTTTGTTAATTTTAATATATTTATTCCTTTTCATAGTTTTCCGGTGAGAGTAGTTAAGGTTTGAACAATTATATGTTAAAGTTTGTTCAGTTGGTATTTTTTTTCTATTTTCATGCTCCTCATCTTAGAATAGTCAAAACGAAGAGGGAAATACAATAGGTTTGTTAATTTTAATATATTTATTCCTTTTCATAGTTTTTTAGGAGAGTATTTAAGGTGTGAAAATTATAGGGGAAAGTTTGTTTAGTTGGTAATTTTTTTCTATTTTCATGCTCCTCATGTTAGAATAGTCACAACGATGTGGGAAAAAATAGAATTGTTAATTTTGATATATTTTTTCGTTTTCATAGTTTTCCAGTGAGAGTAGGTAAAGTGTGGTCAATTATAGGGTAATGTTTGTTTAGTTGGTAATTTTTTTCTATTTTCATGCTTCTCATGTTAGAATACTCACAACGATGTGAGAAATACAATAGGTTTGTTATTTTGATATATTTTTTCGTTTTCATAGTTTTCCAGTGAGAGTTGTTAAGTTGTGAACAATTATAGTTTTAAGTTTGTTTAGTTGGTAATTTTTTTCTTTTTTCTTGCTCCTCATGTTAGAATAGTCAAAACAAAGAGAGAAATACAATAGGTTTGTTAATTTTGATATATTTTTTCGTTTTCATAGTTTTCCAGTGAGAGTAGTTAAGGTGTGAACAATTATAGGGTAAAGTTTGTTTAGTTAGTAATTTTTTATTCTATTTTCATGCTCCTCATGTTAGAATAGTCAAAACGAAGAGAGAAATACAATAGGTTTGTTAATTTTGATATATTTTTTCGTTTTCATAGTTTTCCAGTGAGAGTATTTAAGGTATTAGCAATTATACGGTAAAGTTTGTTTAGTTGGTACTTTTTTTCTATTTTCATGCTTCTCATGTTAGAATAGTCACAACGATGTTAGAAATTCAATAGAATTGATAATTTTTATATATTTTTTCGTTTTCATCGTTTTCTAGTGAGAGTATTTAAGGTCTGATCAATTATAGGGTAAAGTTTGTTTAGTTGGTAATTTTTTTCTATTTTCATGCTTCTCATGTTAGAATAGTCACAACGATGTGAGAAATACAATATGTTTGTTAATTTTATATATTTTTTCGTTTTCATAGTTTCAAGTGAGAGTATTTAAGGTCTGAACAATTACAGTTTAAAGTTTGTTTATTGGTAATTTTTTTCTATTTTCATGCTCCACATGTTAGAATAGTCAAAACGAAGAGAGAAATACAATAGGTTTGTTAATTTTGATATTTTTTTTCGTTTTCATAGTTTTTCTGTGAGAGTAGTTAAGGTGTGAACGATTATAAGGTAAAGTTTGTTTAGTTTGTAATTTTTTTCTATTTTCATGCTGCTCATGTTAGAAGAGTCAAAACGAAGAGAGAAATACAATATGTTCGTTAATTTTGATATATTTTTTCATTTTCATAGTTTTCCAGTTAGAGTTGTTAAGGTGTGAACAATTATTTGTTAAAGTTTGTTCAGTTGGTATTTTTTTTCTTTTTTCATGATCCTCATGTTAGAATAGTCAAAACGAAGAGAGAAATACAATAGGTTTATTAATTTTAATATATTTATTCCTTTTCATAGTTTTTTAGCGAGAGTATTTAAGGTGTGAACAATTATAGGGTAAAGTTTGTTTAGTTGGTAATTTTTTTCTATTTTCATGCTCCTCATGTTAGAATAGTCACAACGATGTGGGAAATACAATAGAATTGATAATTTTGATATATTTTTTCGTTTTCATAGTTTTCCAGTGAGAGTAGGTAAAGTGTGGTCAATTATAGGGTAATGTTTGTTTAGTTGGTAATTTTTTTCTATTTTCATGCTTCTCATGTTAGAATACTCACAACGATGTGAGAAATACAATAGGTTTGTTATTTTGATATATTTTTTCGTTTTCATAGTTTTCCAGTGAGAGTTGTTAAGTTGCGAACAATTATAGTTTTAAGTTTGTTTAGTTGGTAATTTTTTTCTTTTTTCTTGCTCTGATAGAATAGTCAAAACGAAGAGAGAAATACAATAGGTTTGTTAATTTTGATATATTTTTTCGTTTTCATAGTTTTCCAGTGAGACTAGTTAAGGTTTGAAAAATTGTAGGGTAAAGTTTGTTTAGTTGGTAATTTTTTCTATTTTCATGCTCCTCATGTTAGAATAGTCAAAACGAGGAGGGACATACAATAGGTGAGTTAATTTAGATATATTTTTTTTTTTTTGTAGTTTTCCAGTGAGAGTAGTTAAGGTGTGAACAATTATAGGGTAAAGTTTGTTTAGTTAGTAATTTTTTTTCTATTTTCATGCTTCTCATGTTAGAATAGTCACAACGATGTGAGAAATACAATAGAATGATAATTTTGATATATTTTTTTGTTTGTATAGTTTTCCAGTGAGAGTAGATAAGGTGTGAAGAATTGTAGGGTAAAGTTTGTTTAGTTGGTAATTTTTTTCTATTTTCATGCTCCTCATGTTAGAATAGTCAAAACGAAGAGGGAAATACAATAGGTTTGTTAATTTTGATATATTTTTTCGTCTTCATAATTTTTCACTGTGAGTAGTTAAGGTGTGAACAATTATATGTTAATGTTTGTTCAGTTGGTATTTTTTTTCTATTTTCATGCTCCTCATGTTAGAATAGTCAAAACGAAGAGAGAAATACAATAGGTGTGTTAATTTTGATATATTTTATCATTTTCATAGTTTTCCGGTGAGAGTAGTTAAGGTTTGAACAATTATATGTTAAAGTTTGTTCAGTTGGTATTTTTTTTCTATTTTCATGCTCCTCATGTTAGAATAGTCACAACGATGTGGGAAATACAATAGAATTGATAATTTTGATATATTTTTTCGTTTCATAGTTTTCCAGTGAGAGTAGGTAAATTGTGATCAATTATAGGGGAACGTTTGTTTAGTTGGTAATTTTTTCTATTTTCATGCTCTCATGTTAATAGTCACAACGATGTGAGAAATACAATAGAATTGATAATTTTGATATATTTTTTCGTTTTCATAGTTTTCCAGTGAGAGTAGGTAAAGTGTGATCAATTATAGGGTAAAGTTTGTTTAGTTGGTAGTTTTTTTCTATTTTCATGCTTCTCATGTTAGAATACTCACAACGATGTGAGAAATACAATAGGTTTGTTAATTTATATATATTTTTTCGTTTTCATAGTTTTCCAGTGAGAGTTGTTAAGTTGTGAACAATTATAGTTTAAAGTTTGTTTAGTTGGTAATTTTTTTCTATTTTCTTGCTCCTCATTTAGAATAGTCAAAACAAGGAGGGAAATACAATAGGTTTGTTAATTTTGATATATTTTTTGTTTTCATAGTTTTCCAGTGAGAGTAGTTAAGGTGTGAACAATTATAGGGTAAAGTTTGTTTAGTTAGTAATTTTTATTCTTTTTCATGCTCCTCATGTTAGAATAGTCAAAACGAAGAGAGAAATACAATAGGTTTGTTAATTTTGATATATTTTTTCGTTTTTATTTTCAGTGAGAGTATTTAAGGTATTAGCAATTATACGGTAAAGTTTGTTTAGTTGGTATTTTTTTCTATTTTCATGCTTCTCATGTTAGAATAGTCACAACGATGTTAGAAATTCAATAGAATTGATAATTTTATATATTTTTTCGTTTTCATAGTTTTCTAGTGAGAGTATTTAAGGTTGATCAATTATAGGGTAAAGTTTGTTTAGTTGGTAATTTTTTTCTATTTTCATGCTTCTCATGTTAGAATAGTCACAACGATGTGAAAATACAATATGTTTGTTAATTTTAATATATTTTTTCGTTTTCATAGTTTCAAGTGAGAGTATTTAAGGTCTGAACAATTACAGTTTAAAGTTTGTTTATTTGGTAATTTTTTTCTATTTTCATGCTCCACATGTTAGAATAGTCAAAACGAAGAGAAAATACAATAGGTTTGTTAATTTTGATATTTTTTTCGTTTTCATAGTTTTTCTGTGAGAGTAGTTAAGGTGTGAACGATTATAAGGTAAAGTTTGTTTAGTTTGTAATTTTTTTCTATTTTCATGCTGCTCATGTTAGAAAGTCAAAACGAAGAGAGAAATACAATATGTTCGTTAATTTTGATATATTTTTTCATTTTCATAGTTTTCCAGTTAGAGTTGTTAGGTGTGAACAATTATTTGTTAAAGTTTGTTAGTTGGTATTTTTTTTCTTTTTTCATGATCCTCATGTTAGAATAGTCAAACGAAGAGAGAAATACAATAGGTTCGTTAATTTTGATATATTTTTTCTTTTTCATAGTTTCCAGTGAGAGTTTAAGGTGTGAACAATTATAGGTAAAGTTTGTTTAGTTGGTAATTCTTTTCTTTTTCCATGCTTCTCATGTTAGAATAGTCACAACGATGTGGAAATACAATAGAATTGATAATTTTATATATTTTTTCGTTTTCATAGTTTTCAGTGAGAGTAGTTAAGGTGTGAACAATTATAGGGTAAAGTTTGTTAGTTGTATTTTTTTCTATTTTCATGCTCCTCATGTTAGAATAGTCAAAACGAAGGAGAAATACAATAGGTTGTTAATTTTGATATATTTTTTCGTTTTCATAGTTTTCCAGTGAGAGTAGTTAAGGTGTGAACAATTATAGGGTAAAGTTTGTTTAGTTGGTAATTTTTTTCTATTTTCATGCTCCTCATGTTAGAATAGTCAAAACGAAGAGGGAAATACAATAGGTTTGTTAATTTTGATATATTTTTTCGTTTTCATAGTTTTTCAGTGAGAGTAGTTAAGGTGTGAACAATTATAGGGTAAAGTTTGTTTAGTTGGTAATTTTTTTCTATTTTCATGCTCCTCATGTTAGAATAGTCACAACGATGTGGGAAATACAATAGAATTGATAATTTTGATATATTTTTTCGTTTTCATAGTTTTCCAGTGAGAGTAGTTAAGTTGTGAACAATTATAGTTTAAAGTTTGTTTAGTTGGTAATTTTTTTCTATTTTCATGCTCCTCATGTTAGAATAGTCAAAACGAAGAGAGAAATACAATAGGTTTGTTAATTTTGATATATTTTTTCGTTTTCATAGTTTTCCAGTGAGAGTAGTTAAGGTGTGAACAATTATAGGGTAAAGTTTGTTTAGTTGGTAATTTTTTTATATTTCCATGCTCCTCATGTTAGAGTAGTCACAACGATGTGGGAAATACAATAGAATTGATAATTTTGATATATTTTTTCGTGTTCATAGTTTTCCAGTGAGAGTAGGTAAATTGTGATCAATTATAGGGGAACGTTTGTTTAGTTGGTAATTTTATTCTATTTTCATGCATCTCATGTTAATAGTCACAACGATGTGAGAAATACAATAGAATTGATAATTTTGATATATTTTTTCGTTTTCATAGTTTTCCAGTGAGAGTAGGTAAAGTGTGATCAATTACAGGGTAAAGTTTGTTTAGTTGGTAGTTTTTTTCTATTTTCATGCTTCTCATGTTAGAATACTCACAACGATGTGAGAAATACAATAGGTTTGTTAATTTATATATATTTTTTCGTTTTCATAGTTTTCCAGTGAGAGTTGTTAAGTTGTGAACAATTATAGTTTAAAGTTTGTTTAGTTGGTAATTTTTTTCTATTTTCTTGCTCCTCATATTAGAATAGTCAAAACAAGGAGGGAAATACAATAGGTTTGTTAATTTTGATATATTTTTTCGTTTTCATAGTTTTCCAGTGAGAGTAGTTAAGGTGTGAACAATTATAGGGTAAAGTTTGTTTAGTTAGTAATTTTTATTCTATTTTCATGCTCCTCATGTTAGAATAGTCAAAACGAAGAGAGAAATACAATAGGTTTGTTAATTTTGATATATTTTTTCGTTTTGTTATTTTTCAGTGAGAGTATTTAAGGTATTAGCAATTATACGGTAAAGTTTGTTTAGTTGGTACTTTTTTTCTATTTTCATGCTTCTCATGTTAGAATAGTCACAACGATGTTAGAAATTCAATAGAATTGATAATTTTAATATATTTTTTCGTTTTCATAGTTTTCTAGTGAGAGTATTTAAGGTCTGATCAATTATAGGGTAAAGTTTGTTTAGTTGGTAATTTTTTTCTATTTTCATGCTTCTCATGTTAGAATAGTCACAACGATGTGAGAAATACAATATGTTTGTTAATTTTAATATATTTTTTCGTTTTCATAGTTTCAAGTGAGAGTATTTAAGGTCTGAACAATTACAGTTTAAAGTTTGTTTATTTGGTAATTTTTTTCTATTTTCATGCTCCACATGTTAGAATAGTCAAAACGAAGAGAGAAATACAATAGGTTTGTTAATTTTGATATTTTTTTTCGTTTTCATAGTTTTTCTGTGAGAGTAGTTAAGGTGTGAACGATTATAAGGTAAAGTTTGTTTAGTTTGTAATTTTTTTCTATTTTCATGCTGCTCATGTTAGAAGAGTCAAAACGAAGAGAGAAATACAATATGTTCGTTAATTTTGATATATTTTTTCATTTTCATAGTTTTCCAGTTAGAGTTGTTAAGGTGTGAACAATTATTTGTTAAAGTTTGTTCAGTTGGTATTTTTTTTCTTTTTTCATGATCCTCATGTTAGAATAGTCAAAACGAAGAGAGAAATACAATAGGTTCGTTAATATTGATATATTTTTTCTTTTTCATAGTTTACCAGTGAGAGTATTAAGGTGTGAACAATTATAGGTAAAGTTTGTTTAGTTGGTAATTCTTTTCTTTTTCCATGCTTCTCATGTTAGAATAGTCACAACGATGTGCGAAATACAATAGAATTGATAATTTTGTTATATTTTTTCGTTTTCATAGTTTTCCAGTGAGAGTAGTTAAGGTGTGAGCAATTATAGGGTAAAGTTTGTTCAGTTGGTATTTTTTTTCTATCTTCATGCTCCTCATGTTAGAATAGTCACAACGATGTGAGAAATACAATAGAATTGATAATTTTAATATATTTTTTCGTTTTCATAGTTTTCTAGTGAGAGTAGTTAAGGTGTGAACAATTATAGGGTAAAGTTTGTTTAGTTGGTAAATTGTTTCTTTTTTCATGCTCCTTATGTTAGAATAGTCAAAACGAAGAGGGAAATACAATAAGTTTACTAATTTTGATATATTTTTTCGTTTTCATAGTTTTCCTGTGAGAGTAGTTAAGGTGTGAACAATAATAGGGTAAAGTTTGTTTAGTTGGTAAATTCTTTCATTTTTCATGCTCCTTATGTTAGAATAGTCACAACGATGTGAGAAATACAATAACATTGATAATTTTAATATATTTTTTCGTTTTCATAGTTTTCTAGTGAGAGTAGTTAAGGTGTGATCAATTATAGGGTAAAGTTTTTTTAGTTGGTAATTTTTTTCTTTTTTCATGCCTATCATGTTAGAATACTCACAACGATGTGAGAAATACAATAGGTTTGTTAATTTTGATATTTTTTTTCGTTTTCATAGTTTTCCAGTGAGAGTTGTTAAGTTGTGAACAATTATAGTTTAAAGTTTGTTTTATTTGGTATTTTTTTTATATTTCCATGCTCCTCATGTTAGAGTAGTCACTACGATGTGGGAAATACAATAGAATTGATAATTTTGATATATTTTTTCGTGTTCATAGTTTTCCAGTGAGAGTAGGTAAATTGTGATCAATTATAGGGGAACGTTTGTTTAGTTGGTAATTTTATTCATTTTTCATGCTTCTCTTGTTAGAATAGTCACAACGATGTGCAAAATACAAAAGAATTGATAATTTTGATATATTTTTTCGTCTTCATAGTTTTCCAGTGAGAGTAGGTAAAGTGTGATCAATTATAGGGTAAAGTTTGTTTAGTTGGTAATTTTTTTCTATTTTCATGCTTCTCATGTTAGAATACTCACAACGATGTGAGAAATACAATAGGTTTGTTAATTTTGATATATTTTTCGTTTTCATAGTTTTCCAGTGAGAGTTGTGAACAATTATAGTTTAAAGTTTGTTCAGTTGGTATTTTTTTTCTATTTTCATGCTACTCATGTTAGAATAGTCAAAACGAAGAGAGAAATACAAAAGGTTTGTTAATTTTGATATATTTTTTCGTTTTCATAGTTTTCCAGTGAGAGTAGTTAAGGTGTGTATAATTATAGGGTAAAGTTTGTTTAGTTAGTAATTTGTTTCTATTTTCATTCTCCTCATGTTAGAATAGTCAAAACGAAGAGAGAAATACAATAGGTTCGTTAATTTTAATATATTTTTTCATTTTCATAGTTTTCCAGTGAGAGTTGTTAAGGTTAAACAATTATAGGGTAAAGTTTGTTTAGTTGGTAATTTTTTCTTTTTTCTGCTCCTCATGTTAGAATAGTCACAACGATGTGAGAAATACAATAGTAATTGTTAATTTTGATATATTTTTTCGTTTTCATAGTTTTCCAGTGAGAGTAGTTAAGGTGTGATCAATTATAGGGTAAAGTTTGTTTAGTTGGTAATTTTTTTTTTTCATGCTCTCATGTTAGAATAGTCAAAACGAAGAGAGAAATACAATAGGTTTGTTAATTTGATATATTTTTTCGTTTTCATAGTTTTCCAGTGAGAGTAGTTAAGTGTGAACAATTATAGGGTAAAGTTTGTTTAGTTGGTAATTTTTCATTTTTCATGCTCCTATGTTAGAATAGTCACAACGATGTGAGAAATACAATATAATTGATAATTTTGATATATTTTTTCGTTTTCATAGTTTTCCTAGTGAGAGTAGTTAAGGTGTGATACAATTATAGGGTAAAGTTTGTTTAGTTGGTAATTTTTTTTTTTCATGCTCTAGTTAGAATATCAAAACGAAGGGGAAATACAATAGGTTTTTAATTTTGATATATTTTTTCGTTTTCATAGTTTTCCGTGAGAGTTGTTAAGGTTGTGAACAATTATGGGTTTAAAGTTTGTTTAGTTGGTAAATTTTTTTCATTTTTTGCTCCTTATGTTAGAATAGTCAAAACGAAGGAGAAATACAATAGGTTTGTTAATTTTAATATATTTTTTCGTTTTCATAGTTTTCTTGAGAGTATTAAGGTGTGAACAATTAAGGGTAAATTTGTTTAGTTGGTAAATTTTTTTTTTTAAATGCTCCTTAGTTAGAATAGTCAAAACGAAGGGGAAATACAATAGTTTATTAATTTTGATATATTTTTTCGTTTTCATAGTTTTCCTGTGAGAGTAGTTAAATGTGAACAATTATAGGGGAAAGTTTGTTTAGTTGGTAAATTTTTTCATTTTTCATGCTTCTTTGTTAGAATAGTCACAACGATGTGAGAAATACAATAGAATTGATAATTTTAATATATTTTTTGTTTTATAGTTTTTAATGAGAGTATTAAGGTGTGAAAATTTAAGGGTAAAGTTTGTTTAGTTGGTAATTTTTTTTATTTTAAATGCTCCTCATGTTAGAATAGTCAAACGAAGGGGAAATACAATAGGTTTGTAATTTTGATATATTTTTTCGTTTTATAGTTTTCCAGTGAGAGTAATTAAATTGTGAAAATTTAGGGGAAAGTTTGTTTAGTTGGTAATTTTTTCTATTTTATGCTTCTCTTGTTAGAATAGTCAAAACGAAGGGGAAATACAATAGGTTTGTTAATTTTGATATATTTTTTTGTTTTTATAGTTTTTTGTGAGAGTAGTTAAGGTGTGAAGAATTGTAGGGTAAAGTTTGTTTAGTTGGTAATTTTTTTCTATTTTCATGCTCCTCATGTTAGAATAGTAAAACGAAGGGGAAATACAATAGTTTGTTAATTTTGATATATTTTTTCGTTTTATAGTTTTCCAGTGAGAATAATTAAGGTGTTAAAATTTAAGGGTAAAGTTTGTTTAGTTGGTAATTTTTTTCTATTTTATGCTCCTCATGTTAGAATAGTCAAAACGAAGAGGGAAATACAAAGGTTTGTTAATTTTGATATATTTTTTCTTTTATAGTTTTCCGTGGGAGTTGTTAAGGTGTAAAATTTAGGGTAAAGTTTGTTTAGTTGGTAATTTTTTTCTATTTTCATGCTCCTCATGTTAGAATAGTCAAAACGAGAGGAAATACAATAGGATTGTTAATTTTGATATATTTTTTCGTTTTCATAGTTTTCCAGTGAGAATAGTTAAGGTGTGAACAATTATAGGTAAAGTTTGTTTAGTTGGTAATTTTTTTCTATTTTCATGCTGCTCATGTTAGAATAGTCAAACGAGAGAGAAATACAATAGTTGTTAATTTTGATATATTTTTTCATTTTCATAGTTTTCCAGTGAGAGTTGTTAAGGTGTGAACAATTATAGGGTAAAGTTTGTTTAGTTGGTAATTTTTTCTTTTTCATGCTCCTCATGTTAGAATAGTCAAACGAAGAGAGAAATACAATAGGATTGTTAATTTTGATATATTTTTTCTGTTTTCATAGTTTTCCAGTGAGAGTAGTTAAGGTGTGAACAATTATAGGTAAAGTTTGTTTAGTTGGTATTTTTTTCTATTTTCATGCTCTCATGTTAGAATAGTCACAACGATGTGCGAAATACAATAGAATTGTAATTTTGATATATTTTTCGTTTTCATAGTTTTCCAGTGAGAGTAGTTAAGTGTGATCAATTATAGGGTAAAGTTTGTTTAGTTGGTAATTTTTTCTTTTTCATGCTCTCTTGTTAGAATAGTCACAACGATGTGAGAAATACAATAGAATTGATAATTTTGATATATTTTTTCGTTTTCATAGTTTTCCAGTGAGAGTAGTTAAGGTGTGAAGATTATAGGGTAAAGTTTGTTTAGTTGGTAATTTTTTTCTATTTTCATGCTGCTCATGTTAGAATAGTCACAACGATGTGCGAAATACAATAGAATTGATAATTTTGATATATTTTTTCGTTTTCATAGTTTTCCAGTGAGAATAGGTAAAGTGTTATCAATTAAAGGTAAAGTTTGTTTAGTTGGTAATTTTTTTCTATTTTCATGCTCCTCATGTTAGAATAGTCAAAACGAAGAGAGAAATACAATAGGTTTGTTAATTTTGATATATTTTTTCGTTTTCATAGTTTTCCAGTGAGAGTTGTTAAGGTGTAAACAATTATAGGGTAAAGTTTGTTTAGTTGGTAATTTTATTCTATTTTCATGCTCCTCATGTCAGAATAGTCAAAACAAGGAGGGAAATACAATAGGATTGTTAATTTTGATATATTTTTTCGTTTTCATAGTTTTCCAGTGAGAGTAGTTAAGGTGTGAACAATTATAGGGTAAAGTTTGTTTAGTTGGTAATTTTTTCCTATTTTCATGCTGCTCATGTTAGAATAGTCACAACGATGTGCGAAATACAATAGAATTGATAATTTTGATATATTTTTTCGTTTTCATAGTTTTCCAGTGAGAGTAGTTAAAGTGTGATCAATTATAGGGTAAAGTTTGTTTAGTTGGTAATTTTTTTCTTTTTCCATGCATCTCTTGTTAGAATAGTCACAACGATGTGAGAAATACAATAGAATTGATAATTTTGATATATTTTTTTGTTTGTATAGTTTTCCAGTGAGAGTAGTTAAGGTGTGAACAATTATATGTTTAAATTTGTTCAGTTGGTATTTTTTTTCTATTTTCATGCTCCTCATGTTAGAATAGTCAAAACGAAGAGGGAAATACAATAGGTTTGTTAATTTTGATATATTTTTTCGTGTTCATAGTTTTCCAGTGAGAGTAGGTAAATTGTGATCAATTATAGGGGAACGTTTGTTTAGTTGGTAATTTTATTCATTTTTCATGCTTCTCTTGTTAGAATAGTCACAACGATGTGCAAAATACAATAGAATTGATAATTTTGATATATTTTTTCGTCTTCATAGTTTTCCAGTGAGAGTAGGTAAAGTGTGATCAATTATAGGGTAAAGTTTGTTTAGTTGGTAATTTTTTTCTATTTTCATGCTTCTCATGTTAGAATACTCACAACGATGTTAAAATACAATAGGTTTGTTAATTTTGATATATTTTTCGTTTTCATAGTTTTCCAGTGAGAGTTGTGAACAATTATAGTTTAAAGTTTGTTCAGTTGGTATTTTTTTTCTATTTTCATGCTACTCATGTTAGAATAGTCAAAACGAAGAGAGAAATACAAAAGGTTTGTTAATTTTGATATATTTTTTCGTTTTCATAGTTTTCCAGTGAGAGTAGTTAAGGTGTGTATAATTATAGGGTAAAGTTTGTTTAGTTAGTAATTTGTTTCTATTTTCATTCTCCTCATGTTAGAATAGTCAAAACGAAGAGAGAAATACAATAGGTTCGTTAATTTTAATATATTTTTTTCATTTTCATATTTTTCCAGTGAGAGTTGTTAAGGTTAAACAATTATAGGGTAAAGTTTGTTTAGTTGGTAATTTTATTCTTTTTTCTTGCTCCTCATGTTAGAATAGTCAAAACGATGAGAGAAATACAATAGGTTTGTTAATTTTGATATATTTTTTCGTTTTCATAGTTTTCCAGTGAGAGTAGTTAAGGTGTGATCGATTATAGGGTAAAGTTTGTTTAGTTGGTAAATTGTTTCTTTTATCATGCTCCTTATGTTAGAATAGTCAAAACGAAGAGAGAAATACAATAGGTTCGTTAATTTTCATATATATTTTTTCGTTTTCATAGTTTTCCTGTGAGAGTAGTTAAGGTGTGAACAATTATAGGGTAAAGTTTGTTTAGTTGGTAAATTGTTTCATTTTTCATGCTCCTTATGTTAGAATAGTCACAACGATGTGAGAAATACAATAGAATTGATAATTTTAATATATTTTTTCGTTTTCATAGTTTTCTAGTGAGAGTAGTTAAGGTGTGAACAATTATAGGGTAAAGTTTGTTTAGTTGGTAATTTTTTCTTTTTTCATGCTCCTCATGTTAGAATAGTCACAACGATGGGGAAATACAATAGGTTGTTAATTTTGATATATTTTTTCGTTTTCATAGTTTTCCAGTGAGAGTAGTTAAGTGTGAACAATTATAGGGTAAAGTTTGTTTAGTTGGTAATTTTATTCTATTTTTCATGCTCCTCATGTTAGAATAGTCACAAACGATGAGAGAAATACAATAGATTTGTTAATTTTGATATATTTTTTCGTTTTCATAGTTTTCTAGTGAGAGTAGTTAAGGTGTGAACAATTATAGGGTAAAGTTTGTTTAGTTGGTAATTTGTTTCTATTTTCATGCTCCTCATGTTAGAATAGTCAAAACGAAGAGGGAAATACAATAGGTTGTTAATTTTGATATATTTTTTCGTTTTCATAGTTTTCCAGTGAGAGTAGTTAAGGTGTGAACAATTATAGGGTAAAGTTTGTTTAGTTGGTAATTTTTTCTATTTTCATGCTCCTCATGTTAGAATAGTCACAACGATGTGAGAAATACAATAGAATTGATAATTTTGATATATTTTTTTCGTTTTATAGTTTTCTAGTGAGAGTAGTTAAGGTGTGAAAATTTAGGGTAAAGTTTGTTTAGTTGGTAATTTTTTTCTATTTTCATGCTCTCATGTTAGAATAGTCACAACGATGTGGGAAATACAATAGATTGTTAATTTTGATATATTTTTTCGTTTTCATAGTTTTCCAGTGAGAGTAGGTTAAAGTTGTGAACAATTATAGGGTAAAGTTTGTTTAGTTGGTAATTTTTTCTATTTTCATGCTCCTCATGTTAGAATAGTCAAAACGAAGAGAGAAATACAATAGGTTTGTTAATTTTGATATATTTTTTCGTTTTCATAGTTTTCCTGTGAGAGTAGTTAAGGTGTGAACAATTATAGGGTAAAGTTTGTTTAGTTGGTAATTTTTTTCTATTTTCATGCTCCTCATGTTAGAATAGTCAAAACGAAGAGGGAAATACAATAGGTTTGTTAATTTTGATATATTTTTTCGTTTTCATAGTTTTCCAGTGAGAGTAGTTAAGGTGTGAACAATTAAAGGTAAAGTTTGTTTAGTTGGTAATTTTTTTCTATTTTCATGCTCCTCATGTTAGAATAGTCAAAACGAAGAGAGAAATACAAAAGGTTTGTTAATTTTCATATATTTTTTCATTTTCATAGTTTTCCAGTGGGAGTTGTTAAGGTGTAAACAATTATATGGTAAAGTTTGTTTAGTTGGTAATTTTATTCTATTTTCATGCTCCTCATGTCAGAATAGTCAAAACAAGGAGGGAAATACAATAGGATTGTTAATTTTGATATATTTTTTCGTTTTCATAGTTTTCCAGTGAGATTAGTTAAGGTGTGAACAATTATAGGGTATAGTTTGTTTAGTTGGTCATGTTTTCCTATTTTCATGCTGCTCATGTTAGAATAGTCACAACGATGTGCGAAATACAATAGAATTGTGTGTCTGTCTTTGTGTCTTTTGTGTCTGTCTTTGTGTCTTTTGTGTCTGTCTTTGTGTCTATTGTGTCTGTCTTTGTGTCTTTTGTGTCTGTCTTTGTGTCTTTTGTGTCTGTCTTTGTGTCTTTTGTGTCTGTCTTTGTGTCTTTTGTGTCTGTCTTTGTTTCTATTGTGTCTGTCTTTGTGTCTTTTGTGTCTGTCTTTGTGTCTTTTGTGTCTGTCTTTGTGTCTTTTGTGTCTGTCTTTGTGTCTTTTGTGTCTGTCTTTGTGTCTTTTGTGTCTGTCTTTGTGTCTTTTGTGTCTGTCTTTGTGTCTTTTGTGTCTGTCTTTGTGTCTTTTGTGTCTGTCTTTGTGTCTTTTGTGTCTGTCTTTGTGTCTTTTGTGTCTGTCTTTGTGTCTTTTTGTCTGTCTTTGTGTCTTTTGTGTCTGTCTTTGTGTCTTTTGTGTCTGTCTTTGTGTCTTTTGTGTCTGTCTTTGTGTCTTTTGTGTCTGTCTTTGTGTCTTTTGTGTCCTGTCTTTGTGTCTTTTGTGTCTGTCTTTGTGTCTTTTGTGTCTGTCTTTGTGTCTTTTGTGTCTGTCTTTGTGTCTTTTGTGTCTGTCTTTGTGTCTTTTGTGTCTGTCTTTGTGTCTTTTGTGTCTGTCTTTGTGTCTTTTGTGTCTGTCTTTGTGTCTTTTGTGTCTGTCTTTGTGTCTTTTGTGTCTGTCTTTGTGTCTTTTGTGTCTGTCTTTGTGTCTTTTGTGTCTGTCTTTGTGTCTTTTGTGTCTGTCTTTGTGTCTTTTGTGCTGTCTTTGTGTCTTTTGTGTCTGTCTTTGTGTCTTTTGTGTCTGTCTTTGTGTCTTTTGTGTCTGTCTTTGTGTCTTTTGTGTCTGTCTTTGTGTCTTTTGTGTCTGTCTTTGTGTCTTTTGTGTCTGTCTTTGT